>LBNU01011641.1:42826-114811 GCA_014162995.1 Artemisia annua | reverse complement strand
GTTTTCGGGTGATGGCCATGCCGAAGCTCGAAAAATGTATTAGTATTTATATATTTTTATGATTGTATTGTTTAAATAAAAGTTATGATTGTATTTTTTTAGTTGTATAATTGTATTGTTTAAATAAAATTATGATTGTATAATTAATTAGTATGTTGTTTAATTATATGTTTGATAATTAACACAAGTTATAATCGTGGAAAAAAAACGTTCGAAGTAAAATTTCGAAAAAAAACCGAACCCGGTAAATAACCCGAAAAAAATCCGAATCCGAACATTTATAACCGAAAAAAACGAACCGGTAAAAAACCGAAAAAAACCGATTCCGAAAATTTATAACCGAAAAAAACCGATCCGGACATTTTTAACCGAAAAAAACCGACTCCGAAAAAACCGAACCGAACCGAAACTGGTTTTTGGAAAAACCGGTTTTTTGAAAACCGGTTTTCCAAAACCCGAAAACCGGTTTTAACCGACCGATTTGCACCTCTAATTTAAAACACTTCATTTCATCAGTACTATTAAACTTATGACTTCTATATAGCAACAAATCAAAGCCTATTTTATATGTCTACGAAATATTAACCATAAATAAATATCTTGACACAACTTATTTTTCTTATTTAATGAGACACAATGGGAAACGAAGAAAAAAATATTTGGAATCTATACAGCCAATTGACACTAAAATAATAATACCAAAATAAACCAATCATTTAAACCTCACCCTACACTCTATATAAATACACCTTAAACTTATCTCACACCACATGTAACCAAAAAAAAAGTTGATAAAAAAATGGGAAGTGTGGCATTGGAGTCACCGGAGATGACGACCAACAAGAAACTAAACGAGGAAGAACATGATCATGACGACGAGGAATCTCCTATAGAAGAAGTTCGTTTAACTGTTCCAACAACTGATGACCCGACACAATCTGTCTGGACTTTTCGAATGTGGGTGTTGGGTCTGCTTTCGTGTGTTTTGCTATCGTTTTTGAATCAATTCTTTTCGTATCGAACGTCACCTTTGATCATTACTCAGATCACTGTCCAGGTCAGTGGTGAATTTACATGCTAAGTTTGCATTAAAAAAAGTTACGTTATTTGTTAAGATTGTTATTTTAATTTTTCTAGTAATCATGATTTCCGATCTTTTGACTGCAATTTTTAAGTTTGTTTATTGTTGTGGTGTAATTCTTAAATTTTTCTTTGCAATTTTTTTTGCTAAAAAATGAAGAAAAAGAAAAATGGTGTAAGAGCTAAACTAATAATGAATGTTTAGTTGTTTAACTATAATTGACCAAACATACAACTAGTAATAAACTGCTAGCCCAGAGACGGAACTAGAGCACAATTCGACCCAAGCACAGATACAAAAAATTATACAAAATGAGGAATACACTTTTTTGAACTAGATGCATTTTAGAAAAAATCTAAGTTTTTTTACAAAAATTAACACTACGCCGCAAAATTTCATGGGCGTCCTGGAATCCACCGTTCCGTCTCCGAGCCCATAGTTAACTCTATATTAGTTAATATATATATATTTTTAATCTGAGTCTGTCACTGATTTTCAGGTAGCAACACTTCCATTAGGACGGCTAATGGCGGCGCTCCTACCCACCACAACTTTTAGCTTTCCTGGATGTGGGTCCCGGAAGTTTTCGTTAAATCCGGGACCATTTAACATGAAAGAACATGTGCTAATTACGATATTTGCTAACGCCGGGGCGGCTTTTGGCAACGGGTCGGCTTATGCAGTTGGTATAGTGAACATTATAAAGGCATTTTATGGCAGGAGTATTTCTCCAATTGCTGCTTGGCTCCTCATTATCACCACTCAAGTAATTCTTTTTCCTTTTCATCCTCTTTTCATGATTAAAGTTGTTTTATATTTTATCGTTTTAAAGTTAAACGACTAAAGTATACAAGCTCAATAAAATGATTATAGTTGCAACTTGCAAAGTTATTTTTGTTTGTACGAATTAACTTAGTAACACTTTAGCCTAAACAAGTTACTCCAAAAGTAACATGTTAAGTAGAGTTTTGAAATTATGTGCAAAAACGTAATGATTATTTAATTATTTTTAGGTGGAAATTTATTAAACTTTTGACTCTAGAGTTTACACATGGTTTATCAAAGTGATTGGTTAAAACATTATTGTATATTTGTGTATATCCTCTTTAAAAGTGAAATTATCGTAAGACGAAAATAGTATATTAGATATGGACAAAATGTAACTTTGTACTCGAGCGTGGTAACTCAGTATTGTGGTGCCCGTGGTAACACTTTCATAAAAGGAATAAACTTACCAATCTTGCCTTTTGTGTTATATTTGGTCGACCTAATATTATAATAAACTAAAATATGGCGTTATAAATAGGGCTGATAATCGGGCGGGTCGGGTTCGAGTAAAACCGGGTCGAATCAAGTTGGGTTGAGACTAAAAATATCATACCCAAATCTGACCTTATTTGAATATTGGATTATTTGAGTTCGAGTATATTCAGGTCGGGGCCGTTCGAGTCGGGTCAACCCGAGTACGAGTAGACTAAATATTTTGCAATGAAGTCTTACCTAAAGATAAGAATTGAGCCTTGAAAAATGCGCTCCAATGAAGCAAAAGAAACGTGATAATCCCAATTGGGAAGTCAACTTGTGTGGTGTGTGGATTAATGCTAACGTGCAAAAACCGTGTACAGGTTTTAGGATACGGTTGGGCCGGGCTATTAAGGAAATACGTAGTTGAACCGTCACACATGTGGTGGCCCAGTACCCTCGTTCAAATCTCCTTATTCAGGTGATAACTTTTTCTCTCTTCTTTTTGGTAACAAAATAATTGCATGTTTGAAAAAGAGTGTCTTTTTTAGCTGTAAATATCAAGCATTAGAGATGAATATGTGATAAGATTGCTGAAATTAGTCAATAACAAAGGAATATCGTATTTCTATATTCAAGAAGAATATTCTAAATTTATACTCACGACGTCTCAAATTAAATACCTACTTTTACATTTTACGCCCTTTACAATATGAACTAATAAATTTCCTCCTCACTCACTTCAAATTTTTTTGAATGATTGAGATTAAAAGTGAATATTAATTTTGCAACAACTAAAAATAGCAAAATTGACTTATATTTGAGATGGGTTGAATTATATTTTGAGACGGAAAGAGCAGAAGAAACCGCTCGCTAAGAAGTCTGCAAAATATCATTTTCTTAAGAAAATGTAACGTAGTATCTTAACTTAAGTTGTCAATGATCTCATTATTGCTTGTGGTATAGTAGTCAACATATAGGAAACCTACATGCACAAAAGTCCAATAAAACAACTAGCACTTGTATGTTTCCAGTTCCACTCATGTATGTATTTCATTTTCAGCCTTCTTCTAAGAAAAATGGAACAAAATTTGTCACTTCTTAGCACATAATTGCTCATTTTTTTCTGCATAATAATTAATAAGGTTGAATCATTTGCTCATAACAACACATCAGTATTTTTAAGACTACTTTTTAGTATCAAGGTGCGAACGTGAATGCTATGAAAGTTTTCTTTGCGTTGATGCCAATATCTATATCAAAATAATCACGCTATATGAGTACACCTAATTCACAACTAATTATAGGCAAGATACCAAAATAATATACTTGGCGATAAGTTTTTATGAACAAGTACACGATCTTTAAAGTTCAAGAACTTAATAATAACGCGGTTTTGTTGATACATTTTTTTAGTCATGTCTTATACGAGGTAAAAAATAATGAAATTTTGTTCGCTGTTGCTTAGTATGTATACAAACTATTAGATATATTGATTGATTTTTGTTTGTGGTACTTTTCATATGAGTTGGTCACGATGTGGATGGAGAGTGACACAATTGATTGATTCCCTTCGATGTTAACTTAATTTAGGTCCCTTTCATATAGTATAATACTAATCATAATAATACGTCGACAATAACATAGAAAGTATATTCCTAGCGGCACATGCCGGTTTGCAGAATCTAAAATAAAAAACAGTGCTTAGTAAGTATCAATCCGAAAGTCAATAATGTATGATACCAGCTCAACCCAAACATTATAGAAAAGGAAGGTTATTAGATAAACTGCTGTCTTTATTGAATTATTAAGATGAAATGTTCAGTGATCTAAATTTGTTGTTGTACATGGATAAACTGTTCACAATTTTCAGCTAAAAGTTACAAACACTTCGGATACTCCTTAGTTTGAACATAAATAGAACATTTATACCTACGTTACTACGTATTAAGCTAATACTAGTATAATTATGAAGGAAATATTTATAAATCTAGAGTATAAATAAGAAAACAAAATATTCAGTGGACCATAATATCGTTATCATTTGCCAACAAGAAAAAGCAATGAAATGAATCTTGTAGAATCTTTGACGTAGGCTTTACAGAATGATTCACACTTCAATTCTCAGACATTTTGACGTATACACTACGCTCACATACTTTATACTAATGCTTTTGAGATTATCCATTTTAGATGTATGATATAGTATCATCTTTCACATTATTTCCTGCAACATATTTCTTTTTGCTGTTAAAAAGGTAGATGAACAAAATACAGAATTCGTAAGTTAGTAAATGAGGAGTAATACATTTTCACAAAAAGGAGGTTGGTGCGACGTACAACCTTAACATGAAATCTATCTTTAAGCCGATGCGTCCCATCTCCAAATATCGTACCTTAGAAAATGTTTAGCCTTTATAAGATCAAATAAAGAAACCTTAAGTATTTACTAGTTAGATCAAATTTATCTCCTAACTTTTTGTCAAGCTAGACTTAATGATATAAAAGGAAAGAAATATAAATATGCAAACCATAAGTTATTATTATTATTATTTTTTGAACGGTGGATTTTATATATATATAAAAAAAAACATTCTAGCAAGGAGCTAGAGAAGCAATTACAAAGGGTGGTTTAACCAAGAGTTCCAACAATGAACTTTATGACCTCTACATTTAAGCCAAGAAAATGAAAAGAAACGAATGTTATCCAAAATATCACATTTCCTCATAGAATGAGTGTTGCCCGTCACATTCTCATGGACCCGTTGATTTTGTCATTGCTATAAATAATTGATTCATAGAGTTTGATTTCCATTTTTCTATATGTTTCATAATTATTTAGCATACATCACATTGTTAAAACTGTTATTAAACTCGTTTAATCTTTTCTATAGGGCACTTCATGGTAAAGAAGATGACGACGAAAATCCTAACAGCGACACCAAAAAACGCATGTCCAGATCAAAATTCTTTGTTATTGTTCTTGCATGTAGTTTCAGTTATTACTTGCTTCCAGGATATTTCTTTCTAACCCTACAAAGCATTTCATGGATATGCTGGGCCTATCCTAAATCGGTCACAGCCCAACAACTGGGATCGGGCTTTAGAGGCTTAGGCATAGGAGCCTTCTCGCTTGATTGGGCTACCACGGCTTCATTTTTATTCAGCCCACTTATTTCCCCGTTCTTTGCCATTGTCAATGTTTTCTTGGGCTATGCTTTGATCATGTACTTGGTGATTCCGATATCATATTGGGGACTCAACGTGTACAATGCCAAAAACTTTCCTATTTACTCAGCTGACTTGTTTACCGGAGATGGTCAGTTGTATGACATTACAAAAATCGTTAATAATAAGTTTGAGATAGATTACGTGGAGTATGGAAAGCAAGGGAAAGTTAACTTGAGCACCTTTTTCGCTCTAACTTATGGTTTTGGATTTGCTACAATCGCGTCAACTCTTACTCATGTTGGCCTTTTCTACGGAAGGTAAGTTTTTTTGTTCCTTCCTTTTTTTGCTGTTTCATTTATTCAGTTAAAAAAACTTAGTTTCGAGTTCATGATTTCAGGGGTTGAACCAAACTGATTTTATTTTATTTATTTTATTTTTTGTAGGGAGATTTATCAGCGATACAAAGCTTCCACCACGGGTAAGGTTGATGTGCACACGAGACTAATGAGGAACTATAAAGATATACCATCATGGTGGTTTTATGTGCTACTTACCGTGACACTTATGGTCAGCCTCGCACTCACTATATTCTTGAAGGATCAAATACAAATGCCATTTTGGGGACTTATATTTGCAGCTGCTCTTGCTTTCGGTTTCACCCTTCCAATCAGCATCATCACCGCAACAACAAACCAGGTAAATTACCTTTACTTGAGTCACTTCCAAAGTCAAACTATGACTCTAGAACCTCAAATTCTACATTGTTTTTTCTGTTCTTTGACAGCATTTCTATTTATTGTGTAACTGTTTTCATAAACTTATGTAAAGATCAAGTTTCTCTGAAGATATAAAACAAATATATTTGACTTTTGAAAGTCAACTTATGATTTATTTTATTTTATTTTATTTTTTTGACATACACAGACGCCGGGTTTAAATATCATAACGGAGTATGCGATGGGGTTAATCTACCCCGGAAAACCCATAGCCAATGTGTGCTTTAAGACTTATGGTTACATGAGCATGACTCAAGCCATCTCTTTTCTAAGTGATTTCAAGCTCGGTCATTACATGAAGATTCCACCAAGATCAATGTTCTTGGTCCAGGTACACATGCTCTCCTTTTTTGCATACGGGATGGCTCACAGCATATGGGTACTCGATCTTTAGGATCATAGGCTTGGCCTAGTGTTGGACAGTCCTATTTGAGATTGTCTACCCATTTGCATACCTTGAAAATATCTATGAAGTGTAAAATAAATAACAATTTCTTATGACTGAAAGTTTGCTTACTCATCTTGAGTTCGAATCAAAATCAGTATGAATGATTATCACTATTTTGAGCTTGAATCTGTAAAGAAGCTAAACTTCTTTTGTTGGATTTATATAGCGAGTATAGTTTCTTTTACCATTCAAAATAAGTATGAAATATTTTAGTTGGCCAGGGTGTTTATCTGCAATCGAACAAAAGCATGTACCAATCTGCATGTTTCTAAGCATATATGCAAAATTCAGTCTGCTTTAAACAGTTTACTAAGTTGATAAGCACTTAAATGAACAACTCAAGCACCTCCTAGCTAAACTGTATGCATGTGATTAACCCGTCTAATGTTGTTTTGCAGTTTCTTGGGACAATAATAGCTGGAACAGTTAATTTAGGCGTCGCATGGTACCTCCTAAACAATATAGACGGAATATGTCATCCGGATCCCAAGTCCAATAGCCCATGGACATGTCCAAATGACCATGTATTCTTTGATGCATCTGTCATTTGGGGCTTAGTCGGGCCAAGGAGGATCTTCGGTCCTCTAGGAAACTATGGAGCTCTAAATTGGTTCTTCCTGGGTGGTATATTGGGGCCCGTCGTGGTATGGTTATGTCACAAGGCATTCCCAAGTGTATCGTGGATTCCTCTCATTAATCTCCCAGTACTCCTTGGTGCTACCGCCTATATGCCTCCAGCAGCTGCAGTTAATTACAATTCATGGATATTGGTTGGAACTATTTTCAACTTTTTTGTGTTTAGGTATCGAAAAATGTGGTGGAAAAGATACAATTATATCCTTTCAGCTGCACTTGATGCAGGAGTTGCATTTATGGCGGTTTTATTGTATTTTACAACGGGCTTACCGGATATAAATGTGCATTGGTGGGGTACAGATAACCCGCAACATTGTGATCTTGCCACGTGCCCAACGGCAAAGGGTGTTAACGTCACTGGTTGTCCCGTATTTTGATTACTTTTTCAAGTTTCATTGTTCACGCTATATATAACAAAAGAATTGTGTTTAGCAAGTGAATAAGGAACAATGTCCATTTATTTGTAGCACGTATTCATGTGATATTGATTTCGTCTGCAACATTATTAGCAGTTACAAGTTCATCAAATATTTGATGCATTGGTGTACACTAATGAGAACTCAGGTCTTGCAAAAATGAAAAAGATGCATGCCACTTTGCCCTGTATGGCTGTATCCCATTTGCATTATACCAAGATAGCAAGATTTTGACTTTAGAGAACTAAAGGCTCTATGGAAATGCCATAAATAGTGCAATCAGTATGCTTATGCTATATATCCACTAAGGTCAGGTATTGAGTTCAATTGCTACAACCACAAAATGTTTACAAAAAGAAGAGAGAGAGAAATTATAGCAAAAATCGCCAATCAAAACACGAACAAGTCATTTTGTGAAAGTTTCTTTGTAAAATTTTTGTGAACATAGTGTTTCTCTACTTTATGAGTCCTAAAAGGTCCATGACACAACACAAACGCCAAATTTTGGATCAAAATAAATGTAGCAAGATAGACTGGCACACCCTTCAATCTCTTCTTAAGTAAACTTGAAATGTTGGAATGGGAAGATGAGAGTTTGAATAATGTTAAATTGATAATGTGCAAAGTAAACTCTGTAAAACTTAGCATACACCATTACATTCTTTAGAATTTTAGTCTTATCAATAATAAAATTTATTCATTATTCTTAAAGGGAATTTTATCAGCAACACTCTAGCAAAAAGAAGCTAGGAAAAAAAAAAAAATTGGGAGCATCATAAGCAATCCGCAAACTAAAAGCCTAGACATCAATATAGTTGGAACCAACTTTAACCCCTTCAAAGATGTTTTTACACTTCGATTCGTATTAGCAAAAAAAACCAAAGAACCGAACTGGAACCGAGAACCGAACCAAAACCATGAAAATCCAAACCAATCCTGACCCAATGGTTCTGGTTCTAGATTTTGGTGAAATTTCGAATCTCGGACTAGTAATAACAGTAGCAGTAATAACAGCAACATGCTATTGTTAATATGATTCAAGAAATGATTTAACGATTGTTAGTTAACCGTTAGACGCGTATTTAATTAACGAGCTAACTAATTTAAATGTAACAGACATGTTATTGTTAGTGAAAGTCCAAAATGGGCCGAATGAGCCCATGAGGCTTATGGTTCAGCCAAATGGTAGAGTCCAAGAGGGATTGGGATTGCTTGGAAGTTAAACTAGGTTTTTAGCATATAAGGAACCATTGAGGTTCATTATTTACTAATCATTCTTAACCCTAAACATGAGCAAATTGATCCCCTCTCCCTTGTGACCTAAACTGATCGGCATACCTCAAAACCTTAGGGTTTCGATTGACAATCAACATAACCAAAGCAAACGTGCTTCGTGGTGATTTGTAAGTTAAGCACTAGCATCTTATCATTCTTGTTGACGTGTAGTATATGCTACAATAGTTTGGTTGTTAAGTGTTTCGATCCAACAAAAGATTCAAGAAAATTACTTGTTTTAGTAACTCAAAGAATGCGAGGTTAGTAATTAATTAGGTGTTAATTATTTGTTGATCCATATTCATTAAACTAGATCTATCTGTTGTGTACTCGTAGTAATAATGTTTACTCCCTCCGTCCCAAATTATAAGTCCACTTCCACTTTGCACAAAGTTTAAGAAATTCTCACTAACTACTCTACTAACCAATCAAATATCATCTCTCTCTACTAAAGTCTTTTTTGATTGGTTGGTTTATAAAGTGGACAAATATTTTGAGACAATCAAAAGTAACAATATGGACTTATAATTTGGGACGGAGGAAGTATTAGTTTGTAAATCCCAACAGAAATCGCCTCTAGAAAGGCCTTTTTAAATCTTAATTTCATTTTCTTATAGAATCATTAATTGTGCATGCCGAATTAAGGAAACCTTGTATCGATTTTCTCTATCTCTACTACTTATAATGAGTACATGTGTTTCCTTGAATTTAGAAACTTGAAACTTAAATTAATGTAGTTTGCCTAAATTAACATAAGTACCCTTTAAACTTGACAACTGTTAAAAAACTTGACAACTTAAATTATGTCTTTTCTTGAATAATTCTAAACTTGTAAACTTTTAAAAAACACACACTATATTAATTAAAAAAACACGCTTTGTACCAAGGCCGAACTAGAATCACGATTTCGTAAGTATTATTATTTGCCGCTATACACCGTCGCTTTGCATGGGTATTTATCTAATTTTTTATAATCAAGAGAGTCAAAGGTCTTTTCAAAATCAACCTTAAAACTGAAATGACTTTTTTTTTTGTAGCATATAAGACTGTTGGGCCAATTCAGAGCCTAACAGTCTCTAACTAGGATTTCAACATAAAATATCCTAAGTGTAAATTAAGTCCTTGAATGAATAAACACTTGGGTAGTCATCTACAGTGTTCATCAGAGACTAAGAAAGTGTCACACCCCATCTATCGCGGAAACACGGAGTGTGACTGACGAAATCGTCATAACACATTGATATATAAGATAATAGAAAATTCACTAAATAAAAATCCACACAAAATGTCATCACGACGCCCGACACAAGCGATGAATTGTATTGTGGTTAATTGCTACCACGACAATATAGTCATAAGTCATGTAAATCCCATAACCCGAGACAAGCATACAATAACCCTACACAAAACAACAAAGTCCATAGGAAAATACTAATTCACATCTCTCAAGGAAACACAACCCAAGAGGGTATCGACTTAAATCTCACTATGCAAGGCATGAAACTCTCTCCTCCAAAAGTATTGCTATTGTTATTACCTGAAAATGAATACTTTAAAACGTCAACATAATGTTGGTGAGCTCATAGGTTTAAGTAATTAAAACATTTGTCGTGCATAGAATACAAGTAGGACAATAGTGTATAATAATAGCATAGCAACAATAAGTGTATAGAAATATCCAACCACAAACCAAATCAATAAACAAGTGCTTTAGATTTCCAAACATGTCGCCTACGAGCTTGAGCTAAACAGTTGACTCAATAGGAATACAGGAATCAAAGTCATCAACATAGGAATCATAGACATGTATAAATCAACCACTAATGCTCACATTCACAATTATAAGCACACATATTGTCCAAAGAACTAAAGTGATGAGCACATCGTAAAGTATTTGAAATATCCTTTGAGTATCATTTTCCTCCAAGAAATATATAAGTAAAAAGGGGCCACGAAAACTCACCTTAGCAAATGGAAGTAAAGTAAGCAAGCTTCAATACAACGATTATGACCTAACCGCGACCTAAATCAATAAGACACCTTAGGGTCAGAATGATATGCTCAACGTGCACATGAGTTTTGAGAAGTTGTTACAACCAAGAAACACTTTCAGGAGGTCGGGGATGCTCGAAATAAAGGAAAGACATGGTATTATTAGATTAAAGAATTGGGGAAGATGTGTGTGTTTTCTAGAGAGAGAAAGGGAAAACACACACACCTTGTGTTTTACAATGAGACATCCAACCCTTCATAGATGGAGCTAGGAGGGTATTTATAGGAAACTAAGTGCCATACTTTACATTGTTGACACATTTAGTCCCTTTACTTATTTACTAATGCAATTCCCTGATATAACATTATTTTTAAGGCTAACAATCTCTCCCCAAAGTAATGTTATATGGGAATTGCTTACGACGTTCCCTACAAGTAAAATTAAATGCAATACAATACAAAACATAAGCACAGCAGCTCCGAGAGTGGTCTTCAAACACCATAGCTTCATTTATCCATCTGAATCTTCTCGGCTGCCATCTCTTTGCTTGCAGAGGAACAATGTGAGCGAATCTAATTAGGGATTAACTATGGCCATTACAATACACTCTCCCCTAATTAGTGCTCTCCCCCAAACTGACAACATCTCTGATGAATGCCCTAAATCCGAATAAGTCTTTTGATAATTAAATGCAATCCGTCTTTAGTCTTCTAACACGCAGCAGAGAATGTAGAACAGACTGTAGACTCGACCTTCTTCACGATTATCCATTCGGGGGTACAAAGTATCAACATCTTCATCTTCAACAAATGCATTCCAGCTATCTTACGAATCAGCCCATAACGTACACATGTAACCAACAAAGGTAGAGAAGATGACACCAAAGTAACAAGTTGAACCACTGACCATCTCTGCGGATATCAATTCCGGAATAAATGATTAAGCCCGATCACGTGAACCTGTTGTGCATCCTTGATGTACATATTTCTCTCCCCTGATGATTGCGATCTCATCGGAATCAGCATAACATTGTGTACATGAAGTATTAGTCGAAAGCACTTTTAGCATAGACCATAATCAGCACGTGTGAAGATGTCGATAATCCCAATCTACTAACGATACCATTTGAAATGTCTTACTCTTTATCAACCTCTGAATCAACAACGACGGCTATTTCTATTAATCTTACAAACATCTGATATTAGCCGTTGTCATTGTATTGTGATTCTTGATCAGGATCTTTTCAAGCAAAACGTGGTGTTTGATATATTGGTATTAAGATAATGACTCAAGAAAATGAATCATGTTCCATAAAATGGTTACCAATGATATCATGTGTGTTGGGTGAGGTGGTAGTAAGGGTTTAGGTTTAGGTTAATCGACAAAGGTTTAGGTTTTAACCTAACTTGATATCCATGAAGCGTACTCGATAACCTAAAGTTAACCTTTGAGGCCATAATCGATATCACCATTTTCATTCCAACTTGGACTTGCCTACTCGATAAACCAAATAAGGCCTATTAAATCGATAAGATAGAGGTCCACCTACTCGGTAAGTAAATTGGATCCAGTTACTTGATAACATGTGACGTGTAACATAAACCCATAAAACCTTACTCGATTAAGATTGGAATGAAATCGTTACTCGATAACTTGAATGAATTTGGGCAGAGTTTCGTTTAGATTTGTTGATGATAAAACCTTACTCGATAAAACGATAAGGTTCAACCAGCCATACTTGGCAAAACATGAAGCTCACTCGAAACATGAAACCCTAACTCGATATCAAGTGCTTACTCAATATCATAAGCTCACAAACTCGAAACTTTGGCCTTACTCGAAAATTTCAGCCCATACTCGAAAATTCAGCCCTAACTCGGTAGATCAGACCCTTACTCGAAATGTTTTGACCCTTACTCGGTAGATCAGATCCTTACTCGAAACACTTTGGCTTACTCGAAACTTTCTTACTCGGTAAACCCTGTTGTTACTCGGTAGAAGCTGATGTTTTTCCCTTACTCGATAAAAACAGCTACATACTCGAAATTCACCTCCCAAACTCGAAATTTTGGGTTCCATACTCGAAATTTGCCAACCAAACTCGAAATTTTGGACCCAAACTCGAAAATTGGCACCCATACTCGATAGAACTCGTAAGAACAGCCATAAAACACGAGATTTACACACAAAATCACCACGATTCGCCCCTGGTTAGCTCTGATGCCACTTGTTAAAACCAAGAAACACTATTCATGAGGTCGGGGATGCTCGAAATAAAGGAAAGACACCTTGTGTTACAATGAGACATCCAACCCTTTCTAGATGGAGCTAGGAGGGTATTTATAGGAAAACTAAGTGCCATACTTTACATTGTTGACACATTTAGTCCCTTTACTTATTTACTAATGCAATTCCCTGATATAACATTATTTTTAAGGCTAACAGAAGTTTTATCATCCATATAGACTTGTGTTAATGTGTTATAAGTTTTATAAGTGAAAATAACTTAAGAAGGAGAGTAAGATAAATATTTAGTTTTAAGCTTGTCAAAATAAGTTGCTGTTAGAAAGTTTTCCTCGACCTCAAATGGGCGTAACTCACTAAATTCTAAAGGGATTTGATCATTCAAAGCCCAGAACATAGGTTTACGTGTTAAATTTCAAGAAAACATGGCCTTACATAGTGAAATCAAGTCTTAGACTTCCAAAAGGTCTCTGTAAAGCTGTTTCAGCTTGAAAAATTACACAACTTCGTGGGGCCATAACTTTTTTGTTTCTTAACCAATTTCAACGAAACGAATTCTCAAACTTAGGTATATGTCTTAATTTTCTAAGCACTATAATTACACCCCTAGATTCCAATTTTAAGTCCTCTAAATGTCTGTTACAAGCCGCAGGTTCAAACAACTAGTGCTATTGGACACATGTTTGTATTTATTATATTGAAATACCAAACAAACTCTGTTCGCCATGAAATTTACGTAGAAATCTTCCTAAGACATAGGGGTACCTGATGTGTGTCGAAAGCTTTAAATTTATAATACTAGATTTTACCAAACGAATGACTAATAACACAACACGGGTAATGTACCCTTTCGTATGTAATATAGCCTAAGGTAAGTCCAGGTCTTTCCACGGGATTTGTAGCAATTAATAGATAGTTTATCAAGAACAAAGCCAAATGATTTTCACATATCAAATAGCTTAAATGTGTATGTAGCATAGCAAAGTACCAAACAAGTCAAGTTCAAGTAACATGATAGATAAAGATATAGCAAGACTTTATATAAACAAATCATGCAAGTTACAATTATTGGTGTATTAATGTAACAAAACATATCTACTAATAATGATATAGAATCCTTTCGACCTATAGACTACATCATCACAAGCGCATTAAGAATGGTTTATATCGAATATGCATACATATGAATTCCTCCCAACCCGACATTTCTACATAAGGAAGGGTCTTAAACATCATTCCACTTGGTTTGTTTATCAATTTATCACACAATTTCTACAAGCATGATATTGGACCATTGTAGACAGATGTTCCAAAATATAATCATAACAAATAACCCTTTCGACTTATGATAGTTGCAATAATCAATCAAAGGATAAACAAGATCCAAGCAAAAGTAATATCGAATTCATAAGCATTCATAGTCACAAGTTATACTAATATCGTCCAAGTAGCGAGAATCAATCACATCATAACCAAACAATAACAAACATATAAAACTCGGAAACATTATCATTATTATTAGTAAAGAAATGTACCAAATTCATTTATTCGAGTAATAGGAATGCAAAGAGTGTTTGGATCATTGGATCCTAAGACCCTCACCTAGTTCTCTTCTCCCTCTAAGTTGTATATGTGATGGCTAGATGTTCTCCTGTCGTTCTTGGGTCTTTTATAGGCTTTCTATCACTTGGCGAACAAGTAGGAAGGTATATGATTGGATAGGGAGTAAATAGGAGTCATAAATATGATTTCTAACTGATCAGGAGCGAAGTACGGTGCACATACTTTGCAAAACCGCCGTACTTATGGTCTTCAAATGAATTTTCCCGCTGGTGAAAAGTGCGCCGTACTTAAGTGCAAGTTCGGCGTACTTGTGTTCTTTTTCAGCTTTTGGCACAAGAATGAAATTTGTAGCTCTATTTCTAAGCTTTCCGTGGCCGCTTGAATCAATTAAATCTGAGTTCGTATGCTCAACTTATGGCCAAAACATTGGCCAGGTGTCGGGAGATCTTTAACTTTAGTTTGTTTCTTCGTTTTAGTTTCATTTCTTCGTGTTTTCTTCCGATTCTTCCACGAAACCCTACAATATCAAATATAGTCTATTAAGTATCGAATGTTCATATAATTCATCAATATACAAGCATAAAAGCATAGATAACGCATATAAAAATATGTATAATTTGAGCGTTATCAGTACCTTATGGTTAAAAGAAATTTACAAAAAGAGTTCATTATCATAACTAAAAGTCATTCATAAGGTCACACATTTTCTGGACAGATTTATATGTTTTGTAACAAAGTTTAAATCAATTTTTAACACAAGAAATCTACAAAGGTGATATGAAAACAATGCATAATATGTTAAGGTCCGTTTGGTTTGCTAGTTGCAATCACTATGTGTTGGGATTGATAAGATGATGGAATCGGTATAAGTATGATAGATCAAAAAGTTTTGTTCGGTAAGGAATTGATATCTAAATTAAAAATAATTTAAATAAACGATTATGTGGGGCAGCATGATGAATTATTAATAAAAATTCTTTTTATATTTTGAAAAAGCATAATGAACTATTAATTAAGTGGGCTAGCAATTCCTTTTATATTCTGAAAAAGCATGATGAACTATAATTATGTGGGCCAGCAGGGAATGGAATGTGGATAGTGACATGATGTGCTTGGTATGATGAAAATATATTATTTGGTATACTCAATCCAATATGTGTATAGTGTAAGAGTAAAATAGGTTTTATGAGAGATGTACACGAACTTGTGGGGTGTATGAAGGTCGAGAAGTGCACTAGTAACAACCCGAAAGCTTAGAAAACCCTCATTTTCACCACAAAACCCTAATTTCCTTACTAACCCTTAAACCTTAATGTAAACCATGCTAGGACCTTTAAAGTGCTGAGATATATGTGTGTGTAAATTTGTTTAGTGTGTGTTGTATGAATAGCTAGTGGGTTCTTTTTATAGCAAAAGAAGAGTAAGGGTCAAAAGAGGCTTTCAATCTTGCATGCTTGTGTAATACTAGAAAGGGAAATGGGGGACCAAAGCATCATGGGGTAGGCTTGCAGCTGCCCTTAGGGCGTGTGGGGTGAGGAAGACAAGTGAAGGTAATGGTGACCTTTGAATGGTTAATTTATCCTTACCATGTTTGAGGTAGTGTGGGAGAAATAAGGTGAAAACACATGTTGGAGTACGCTTTTTGGATGTGGCCGGTTTTCAATGGGTAAAAGGGGAGGGAAATGAACTTTTTGAATGTTTATAAGTGTTGTGATATTATCTCAAAGGTGGTGGATGGTGTTGGTAGGTTATGCATGCATGCAAAATAATAGCCTAAGTGTATGACTTTGCGTAAAAAATGAATGTGAATGCATATGATCACCTAAAATGATTATGGGTATACCATGTACTTGCTTATAGTAGACTGAACATTAGTCTAGAGTAACGTAAAATGTCTGAAGATGGTTCCCGTTATGCGCGGGACAACCAAACGGTTATACGTAAAGTCTACTATTTACTTGCTTAGCATAAAAACGTTCAAGTTTATACATAAGTGTTAACCTGAAATTGTCGATTGTCACAGAAAGTCTCACCGTTTCTTGAGGCCGAACTTGTTAAGTATATGAAATTTTAAATAATTAGGAAAAAATTCAAGTATCTACAAACTTAGGTGGAAACTTTCTTAGGAAAATAAATAGAAAATCACTTATCAAATAAAAGTTAAAGAAAGTACAAAAGTTGGTAGAAAAGAGCAAACACTTGTTAACACTGTTCTTGAAAGTGGGATTAGACACATTTCAAGAATAGAAACATTTACGATAAGTGTGCTAAATAATTAAATGCTTGACATAACCCTACTACCCTACGGGTATATACCTCGATCTTTGCTTATATAAGAGAAGGTTGTAAAAAAGTAAATGTTATCTCTTGCAATAAATGTGAAACACTTTCAATAGCATTTACTCTTTCATAAAACTAAATCCCTGAGTGTATTTGGTAGTTATCATAGTTCTTACTTAAACATTAACTTTGATTTATGTTTAAGTTAGTAATCAGATTACCAAACAATTGTCATCCATCTTAGATTGTAATTTCGCATACAATCTTTGTAAACTATTTGATTCATTTCTAACAAGAATTTAAACGCCGAAAAATATTTGTGTAAATCTTTCTTACTTGTTTATCTTATAAAATGTTTAAAACATACTTTGCTAAACATGAAAGTCGGTTAATTAACCTTAGTTGATTTTGTAACTAAACACAAACAACAAAGACAATTTCATTAATCATGAGAAAGCTGTTAACAACTTATCTACCTTTTATATAAAACCGATTAAACTTGACTCAGAGTGACGTAAAAACTTGTCTTAACCCCTGAATCAATACCTAATTTTCCAATAATACCTATTGGTTTTGAACACCGCAATTATTAAATTAAAATAAAATATATACGCAACACCTGTCAAATTCTAGTAATTTTTTAATGTAAAAAGATGGCATAAAAAGATTACACATAAGTTTAAACGGCATAAAAAGATTACACATGAAGTTGCTAGAAAAAGTATCGATGAGTCATTCAATATTTAATTTATTTACTACAAAAGAACTGTTCCAGATATTTTCTCAACCCCCTTAACAGTCACCATCACACAGAGAGACTAAAAACAGGTATGTTTTCTATATATGTCTCCTTCCTTCAAACATATTGTTTCTTCATCTTTGTGCATTTTCTGGAATCGATCAATTCTAGTGAGAATTTTATTTATTTATTTATTTATTTTGTAGATGACAGTACGTATCAATGGAGTCACGTTGATGGCATGATGATCGAGTTGCAGGTATATATTCATATTTGATGAGTATATGTTTATAAATTCACATTTTTAGGTTTTTATATAATATATCGATGAATGCACCTATATATATTCATATTTTTGAAGAGCTACATATTTGAGTTACATGAAATTTTATATATGCATGTTGAGTTGCGATCGTCTAGAGTGTGGCTCGGTAGTCTGACACGTGTTCTTCTTCACTCTTTCCAGCCTCCAAATTCAGTTTCAAATCATTGGAAATCACGATATTAAGTTGTGATTTTTGTTTAATTGCGTCATAAATCCGTTCGATCGCAACAAATTACTAACAATTTTCAAGGATTCGAAGTTCATTAAAATTAGGGTTTTGTTCACTTTGAGTCAAAAACGAAATTACTATGATAATTATTGATTAACAAACCTTAAATCAACATCATAAAGTGTTTGGTGAAATGTCTCGATGAAGTAATTTTGTGATTTTATAGTTTCGAGGTGTTTGTTAGAATATAAATGCTTTTAAAATTGATAAAAACTTCAATCTTTGATGAAAAAGTCAAAGTGTGATGCCTTTTACATTGATGAACAATGTTTAAAATTGTGATGAACAAAACTTTGAATGTAATGTTCATCAAGTAATGTTCATCAAAAGAATGTTTGTTATGTTTATCAACCTACGTTCATCGATACAAAATGTTTGTATTTTTTTATTATTATTATTTTTTTGTGTGTGTGTTTTTATTAAATTTTGTTCATGAATACAAAATTTCAATCATTTTTTTAATCTTTATCAATATAAGTTCATCAATACTCTGCCAATGAGTTAATGTTCATCAATCATGATCCTCATTGTTATCAATAAATGTTCATTAATTGAATGTCCATCAATAAATGTTCATCAATCATGGTCTCAATGTTCATCAATCACGGTCTTAATGTTCATCAATAAAAGTTGCATCATATCTTGTTGTTCATCAAACTTGGTGCCGTGGGTTGGAGGGAAAAAGGAAGGAAAAGGGAGAGGGAAGGAATGGACACGTGTCAAGAGGGGAGGTCCTTTCTAGACTTTTTAGGAGGGAGCATTCCTTCCTATTTCATCCCCTACCTATGCATGTTTGATGCGTTAATGTAATCTACATAACCTAATAAGTACTCTCTAGTTCAAATCAAAAAATTAATTACATCTGATCGCGGATAATTATGAGGAGGTAGGATGTGAACAGTCATGCTCCTATTCAAGGAGAGTGAGACTCAAACTCCAAGAGTGTGTGTAGCTATATGAGTGTACAAATATAATATAAATATGCGTGTGGGTTCAAGGCTATTAGGATGTATATATAAACTATATGACTAAGCATAAAAGCAAATAAGAGTATCACAATATAAGAATATAAGAGCAAGTCTATGTACAACAAAGGCAACTAAACTTGTAGACATATAAATATGAATTCTTTATACCTAAAAGCGAAGGAAAATATGTACACGTAAGGCACTAAATTGCGTAAAAAGCCTAGAGGAAACTAGCGCGTAAAATGAAAACCACGTAGACACTATTATCAATAAATTCTCACCTATTGATATGAGAGATCATGTCGTACTTGGACATGAGAAGCTTCTTCAGGTCTTATCTTCCTACCTTGTCTTGGACATGAGGGCACTAAGTCGTTGACTATGAGAGATTCCGCTCTCATAACGGCCAATGTCTAACATATCAAAACCATGTTCTCTCATCCTTCTTTCATCTTGTTGATGATAGTCACGACTTCTAGCATCCTCATTTCCGCCACTCCTAAATGTATTTGCTCGAGCCTTCATTTCCCAAAGCAATTGGTTGCATGTGATTGTTGTGATTGGCATTGTGAGCCAGTTGATGTAATATATGTTTGATGCGTTAAAATTAACCCTTAGAACCTTATACACACTCTCCTATGTGCAAGTATATAGTTCAAATCAATTTATTTTTTTTATTGGATTGGGGATAAGTATTGGTTTATAAAAGGTAAACATCAACAACAATAATATCTAATCCCGCCGGGGTGGGGTATGGGGAGGATGAAGGTAAGATGTAGACCCTATCCAAGGGTAGAGAGGTTGTCAATAAGAGTGTGTGCATGTATATATTTGTACAAATATAATAGAAATATGTGTGTTACTTTAAAAGTGTAAGGATATTAGCTATATGATTATAAGCATAAAAGCAAACGGGAGTATAACAATATAAGAATAATTGAGCATACACAAGTCTATTTACAACAAACACGACAAAACTTGTAGATATATATGAATTTGAATCTTTATACCTAAAAACGGAGGAATATATGTACACGTGAGGGCACTAAATTGCCTAGAAAGCCTAGAGGAAACTAACATGTGAAAGTAAAACCACCTAGACACTATTAATCTATTCTAATTCTATTCTCCATGTATTCCTATTAGAGGTCACGTCCTTGGACAGGCTAAGCTCTTTAGTCTATCTTCCCACCTTAGTCTTGCTCTATCCCCCTTAAGCCGTTGATTGTGAGAAATTTCACTATTCTAACTAGCATTGTGTAGTCTCTTCCTACCATGTCCAAACCATCTCAGGCGTCCTTCTCTCATCTTGTTGATGATAGTTCCTCCCTAAAACCTCCATTCAGTATCATGTCTAACATGGTTTTACCACAAGTCCACTTTAGCATCCTCATCTCTGTCACTTCCATCTTATTTGTTCAAGCATTCATCATCGGTCAAAAGTTTGACCCGAATGGTAGGCCGTAGGCGTGTTAGCTATATTGCTATATCTTTCATTGTTTTAGTAGGCTAAGAGAACCTGTTAGAGGGGATATAGACAGGATTCTCTCAAGACTAATTTCTCCGCAATCATAGAAAGTAGGATATTAATCATGCAATACTTACCATGTTTTGGTATTTTAACATTAGTACGAGGGATACTAGGCCTCCTTCAACTAGCCCAACATGCTTGTTGCGAGTTCCTAGTGATACAATATATGTTTGTCATACAACGATAGTAAAATGAATAAGAAGATCCTAAAACCTCAAAAACGACGTCTTTATGTCAGGCATACATCTTTAGTACTGAAGTGTTTCTGGAGCCGGACTGAAAAATAGAATGCATTTATAAAGAAGTACTTCCCTTTTATTTTTATGTTGCTTTATATAATTGTTGCCAAGTATAGAGATGAACAAGAGGTATAAACATAGTGGCTATACTTCTTTTTTACATGTGTAATAGTAAAGTGCCAAAAATATCTGCTCCTTTGTCCCCCAAAATATGTAAATTTAGTATCATAAAATGCCCAGAACTGTCGAGTCTTTTGACATTTTAATAAAAAATAAGTTTTGATTGAATAATATTTATTCATTAGAGTTCGGTTTGGTGCTTAAAACCAAATTGGATCTATGCTGGTTCCCTCTTAATTAAATAGTATGCTCTTCCTATTGTAATTAATATTCTTTAGTCAACCTCATTAGTGGAAACTGATGCCTCTTGATCTAATGTTCATGCTTAAATATTATTTCTAAATAAACCTTATATGTGACAAGTAATATGTGACCATCAAAACATTTGTGCAACGGAGATCTTCCTTATATGTATAGCTCTTTAGTATGAGTCAACAGTTGGCAGACAATATTTTCCTTTAAAATTTCTTGGATTCTCTGATTATTATGTGAAATTTCTGCAGTATAAGAAGAAAACGAATGAGAGTAGGGATTAGATTGACATTTTATGATAATGATATTCTAATCATGCATTTTGCTGTGTGAATGTACTTTGAAATTCATGTCTTGTCCAGAGTTGGAAACATGGTGGCAATTTCAAGTTTCTATGATTTGAATATGTTGTTTTAAGATCTGTCTTCCTTTTCTTCCTATGTGGCAATTTGATGGATTGAGTAGATTTCATAAGTTTGGACAACATAAACAACTATTGAATGTTTAACGACATACGAAATGCTCTGTTCGCAGATAGATGTAAAGAATCCTTTAGTTCTCTCTACCAAGTCCCAGTTTTTTCTTAGCGACAGTCCTATGCATAAAAATGGAACACATTTTTTCTACTAGCTTACTTAAAGCTAAATGATCACTTTGACCCTTTTTAAATGAATCACACGGTTAGCCCAGAACAAAGAGAACCCTACCTGGACTCTGTTTTGAGTTGGCAGGGTTTTCTGAGGGATTGCATTTGTCATCAGAGTTTTCAAGCATTTTAGGTACATATTCGAGTTCATTTGGCATACACTTTTGCTAGATGATGGTTCACATGTACTGCTTTGGAAGTCTATATATTGAAAGATTCTTCTAGGCTCTGTTAGTTTGTTCTATGTGAGAACTGATGCCAGCATTCTTTTCTTGAGCGAGTTCTCACCACATTAATTACCCTCAAACTTGTTTGTATTTGCCGTGAAAAATTGTTAATGCTGCATACATCTATCTGCTAATGGGTGCGACATATTTTTATGCAACCTGCTGGGTTTTTCATGCTTTGTGGCTGGTTTGTGTTTATACATCTCGCCTCTTACTGTTGTGCTTGTTTTTTGTTAGTGGTGTGTCATGACGTTCAAACAGATAAATATATATACATTTCTTTCTATAAACTTCAGCAATCAAGTACAAATCTTACTTTCGACGTCAGTCTTTTAATCTCAACGCTCAATCTGAAGTGACAAATATGTTTAGAATACAATGTAAAACGTGACTCATGCAGTTCTTTGACCTTCAATTTATTTGCTCCATTGACCTTTTATGGGCAGTTGGTTTTTCTGATCACTTCCATTCACCGAATTTGATTCCGTCAATCATGTCAATTGAAGTCATTTTAATTTGTCTTTGATCTTGAAACCACTCACTAATACTAGATACTTTTAAACTATATGCGCTTATCGTTGATAAGGAATCGATTAACGATCATCTTCTCTTTAATGTAGTTGTAATCTGCAGAAGTTAATTAAAATAATTATTGTTCATTCATGGCCCCTTAAATATGATTGAAAAATGACATAGTGAATTAGAAGTTAAAATTACCCCAAATTTGTAGATCGCCGTGGTGCTTCAATTGGTTCATGTTGGTCTGGCTGCGAAAGTTGAAGATGGGTGGTGGCAATTGGATCCTCTCTTATGCTTAGAGAATTTGTTAAAAAGCCATTCCTGTTAGTTGTATCTGCATCCCTTATACCGTAAACCTGGGGTGTTTAAACACCTTTTAGATAATGATGGCAAAATAATACTGTAGTTTATATGTGTAATCTGCGTGCACTAAAAGATGTCTTTAGGAGACACCAAGTTTTTTTAATCCTTTTTTCTGCAAGGGATGTTGACATACCTTGTTATAGAGCTCTGTATTTTCTTCACGGATTTGGTTTACTGTCTTACACAGTTCCACATTTTCCTGGTGGATGAGATTCCCCTGAACAAGAGAAAACAAGTATTTAGTTACTTGAACATACCTTTTCAGGGCTTGCGATTTGATCAATGGTGTTAGGGTTTAGGGTTGACCTTTCGGTTTAGTTCTTCTATTTCCTCAAAAAGAAGTTGGTCCTAGCCATTGAACAATTTTCATGAGGTAAGTTTTCTTGGTTACGAAAATGTATACGAATAGAGCATGGTATAGAGGGTAGTAACATCAAACCTTTTTCATGCGGATACCCCGGAGACTCATTTCAAGTTGGTTCTCCATGCCTTGTAGATCTTTGACAGTCAAACCAGTTAGCTCTTCACCCATCATTCGCCTGTAATTGTCAAACATTTCAGGATATTAATTTTCAGACAATAGTACCTGCTTCATTTAGTAACCACACATGATGAATGCCTATGGGATCTTATAGGGCTGATCACTTCGTCTAAGGTTTCCTATTGCGAGGATTAGTGCCATTTTACCCTTAAATAGTATAACCATGTAAATAAACTGTATGCTTGTTATTCTGGTTGCTACTTACAATTGACTTTTATTCCACATAAAGAAAAATGCATTGAATGTGTCTCGTCAAACTATATGCTCATATATAAATTTATGTAAAAACACATTATGTATCATTATTTTTATTGCTTTGTGCTTACTAAATTATGTCGACCACATACATATATATCTTTTTTGTTGAATAGAAATTTTACCTATGATTCTCTTGCAGGCTCTGCAGTTGTTGCTTCAACATTGCTGCCTCCCTTTGCCAGAACTGTAAAGATAAGTAGAGATTTTCATAGGTGTCTGAGTAATCATAATATATAAGTAATTAAAGTGTGCAACCATATTAACAAAGAAATCAGGTAGAATGGCATCTCAGTTATTTGTCATTGTAACGAGGTTTGTTAAAAAAAAATAGCGCCACTAGATGTTATCATGGTTGCATGCAGACTAGTTGTACTTCATTCTTTGGGTGGATTTTGTTCAGGATAAAAAATTAGATTCGGTGATTCTATTAGGCAAGTCATTGATAGGGGAATCTTAATACCTAGTAAGGGCTTAAATCATTGTCGCTAGCTTCAAGGATCACCCAAATATTATGATACATTTCCAAAGTTACTTTGGATTAAGTAACTTATATAGTTGTCATCTTTTCATAATATAAAATTATTTGGTGACAAAATGGAACAAATAAGATGGCTTTATTGGTATTTCAGTTGTTTGCACTTATTCACCGGTATATTAATTGATAGCTGAAGCCTGTTATTTATTTGTATATGAGTAGTTAAGTAACTTTCTTAAGATGCATGTTTAGCAAAAATTATAGACTTGCATAGATTAATTTTCGACATTGGTCTTTTTTAGATTGTTACAAGATGGATATACAACGAGGTAAAAGGACAATGGTTGAAGCTGTTTGGCGGGAGTAAAATCTGAACTCTATCTACTTATTGTCTTCTAGTGAAGTTGCTTTTTTAGCCTTTCTTTTTAGCATTTTATGAATACAAATTTATCATTTCTTCAATGTTATTGAAGAATTTTTATACCTATTTGATGATGCGTTTTTCAAGCTTTGTGTACTATTTCATGTTATGAGATAATGTATACATAACCCAAGTATTTTCGATGTCTATACTAAGGTGACCCAAACATCAAAATAGCAATTACCCAAGTATCAGTTTGGTTTCATTTGATGAAAGTTACTTTTGGGTTGAGGATGTTCTTTGTCCAGTAATAAAAAGTAAATACTTTTCTGTTTGTTTCAGCTTGTGTCAATTAGTGAATTAGTTGATGTCATTTTTTCAATATATTTTCTATGTATAACTTGGTGAAAAATCAGTTTGGAATTTAATAGATCCTGGTACTAGATAATATGTAGCCTCTTTAATTTTTGTTAGAGCATGGATTTGAAAATACTTTCTTGTTCAATAGTTAACTTGTTTTGGTTCCTATCATCGTAGCATTATATGTCCATCAATATCAGCAATTTGCAACTAATACCCTAATATGTTTCATTGTATTAGTGTTGTGAGCCTTGTGCCAAATCTTCCATCACCCAACATGTCTAAGAATTGAGAATGTGCTAAAGGCGAAGAGCGTGTACGACAAGTGATCCTTTATTGGGCAGATAAAAATGAGGGATTGTGTGTTGAGAGTTCAGACTAGTCATCCAGATGGTAAAAATACTACTTAAAAGATGGATACATATGATCATGGGCCTCATTCGCTTATTACCAAATTGGTTTTGTGTTGAAGTACAAAATATAAGTTATATATAGTGGTCTTGTTGATGGCAATTGATCATGATTGGTATGGATTATATTCCTCTAGTTATGTTGCATTTCCTAGGATCCTATATATGAACCCGGCCCAGATGTTTTGAGCTATGAGCTACCATAATCAGTGTTTTAGAAGCAATTTAGCACTAAGTGGAGCTAAGCACTCTTATTTACTTTCTAACTTAAACGTTTAAGCAAGGATCAGAAAAATGTTTAGGTGAGGTTCAAGTGGACGTTTAAGTGGATCCATTGCTTGGCGGAAATACAAAATATGTATAACAAAATGCCTGTGTGTATTAGGATAGGAAAGTTGAGATTCACAATTTTTTGGTATGGTATCTGTTCAAGGTGATTAGCCTCCTTGTTCAAATGACGCTATTGGTTTCCAAAGATTGAGGAGTCACCTCCTAGGTGAGAAAGTAGTTTCATGATTGCAAACGAGAGAATTTGATTAATTCCCTTATAAGTTTACAAAGTTCTTTCAAAAGTTACTTGCTGGGGATTGTGAAGCTAGGCGGTCAATTCAGTCGCTCTAACTAATTGAAATAGTAGGGAAACACTTAACACCTAGACGGATGCTTAAGCAGCCTATTTGGGGGGGTTTTTTTTCCTTCTGAAAAAGATCATCGTACTTTTGCCACAACTTTAATATTCATGCCTTTGTGAACTCGTCATCTGGTCCCTAATCATTAGACTTATTATTTATTATCTATTCTGTTTTTGGCTTTAACTTCTAGATTAAATAAATTATTTTCCTGCTATCTAGTGAAGTTGTCCTGACTTTTACTTCTTTTCGTGGTTCTAAGCTTCATATATGTAATGTTGCAGTAAAAGCTATGTTGGTTCAGTGGTTTCGCATAAGTGTTGTCGTTATGTATTTGAAAAGCTGCATAAACCCCCGTCTTTCAGGCATTTTATATGTGAGACTTCTTTCTCACTCTTATTATGTGAAAATGGGTTACTTGGAAGTGCTATATTCTTTGGGCAACGATGTTAAGCCCTCTCCGTTCCATGTGTCTCTTTTTCATTTACCGTTTACCTAATTTATTGATATAATATGAAGACTCGATGCATCTGAAAGCTTTGTATGACAACGGTCTAGTTTTTCAACACTATCAAATAGATCAAAGAGATGTGTGTGGTTTGTACTTAAGCAAATCATGTCCTTAATTTGTTTCATAACTTATAAACTAGCATAATCAAAATGAGCATCATACATAAAGGCCTATAATGTTGGTTTATGAAGGTTCCATGAAATGTGGGAGATTGCTCATTTTCCTTGAGCTCTCTTGCTTGTGGTATTTGTAACGGGCTCACATATCATGTAATGTACGTCTATGTTTCTAACCATCTAGTTAATGTTTGGCTAGCACCTTAACATAAGTATGATATGCCTCTTTTAGCCCTTTGTTAACTTAAAGATTTTGGACTAGTTTGTCGCTTAAGCATCGGTCATAGGTTTACCTTGTCATGGTATTTGACTTAACTTGCCCTTCTTAGCGGAAATTATTTCCCATTGGGATCTATTCACACTCACCTTTTATAATGTTCTAGGCCTATGAATGGGAACTTGGGTCAAAGGGTGTTGCTATATGATCCTGTGGAAATTAGTCACTATATCGTTTTGTATTCTTATATTACGAAGGATAGCTTATCGAATAGGAATACCAACTTAGATTTTAATTTGTTGGGCATGGAAGACTTAAATGGGTTCGGAAATTTTTTGTTTTTACCAAGGGATAGGTATGAGCCGACGTTAAAGTTCAGAGAAATTTATGGGAGAGTGTTCCATCTTGTTCATGTGTATTTGTTTGCAGGAATTTCATATTCTCTGGGTAGGAGCTTCTAATTGGGCAATGATAGTTGAATAAAAAACCAAAGTTTCACATATTCAAGTTATGAACCTGGTATTTGTGAATTTTGAGGGAAATGCAACACGGGTGGTGGGATGAGATGTGGGTTTGAAGGAGGAGAGGAAGTATCTTATTTACTTGGAAGGAATAGAAAGACATGGATTAGGCGTGAGCTAACTTAATTCCAGCAATTGTGCCAATTTCACCCTTTCACTTTATTTCTAGTGTTATTCAACTTCTTAGCTTCATCCATCTCTTACAAGGCCATTATCCCCTGTTTCTTGTCGGCAAGCTGAAGCTATAAGTGGACGGTGCTTGCGTAAGTGATATTTTTGGGGTTTATATGGCATCACATTATTTCCATTTAGCTCCTGAATGATATATTTATTTGGTCTCAGAGAAATCCAGTTTTGTTCGTTTAAAACATATACCAGACCATTTATATCAAACAAACATGGACACCGCTTCCCACTATTGTTAAGCTCCGTCTTCCTTGAACGATAAGAAATTACTCTAGGAATTGAATTCCAGTTGTCTTGTTTGTAGCCTATGGGACACATACGATACTTTCAAAATTCCTACGTTACACAGATGCTATTTATGTCATAGGTTTGCTCTGGTGGAAATTGAGGCAGATATTTTGGTCCACTTCTTCTGGTATAGAACCTAGAGCATGATGGTATTTGTGAATTTTGAGGGAAATGCAACACGAGTGGTGGGATGAGATGTGGGTTTGAAGGAGGAGAGGAAGTATCTTATTTACTTGGAAGGAATAGAAAGACGTGGATTAGGCGCGAGCTAACTTAATTCTAGCAATTGTTCCAATTTCACCCTTTCACTTAATTTCTAGTATTATTCAACTTCTTAGCTTCATCCATCTCTTACAATGCCGTTATCCCCTGTTTCTTGTCGGCAAGCTGAAGCTATAAGTGGACGGTGCTTGCGTAAGTGATCTTTTTGGGGTTTATATGACACCACATTATTTCCATTTAGCTCCTGAATGATATATTTATTTGGTCTCAGAGAAATCCAGTTTTGTTCGTTTAAAACATATACCAGACCATTTATATCAAACAAACATGGACACCGCTTCCCACTATTGTTAAGCTCCGTCTTCCTTGAACGATAACAAATTACTCTAGGAATTTAACTCCAGTTTTCTTGTTTGTAGCCTATGGGACACATACGATACTTTCAAAATTCCTACGAACGGTGGTCACTGTTTCAAAGGTTGGGCCGAGAAAAATACAGAAAGTTATAGACAAACAATAGTTTTTCTTTTTTATCATGGCTGCTTCGAACCGTGGTGCAATGTCTTGATGAAAGTGATGTCATTTGTCCAGTGATTATCTTAGGAAAATCTTTGAAGCTNACATGGATTAGGTGCGAGCTAACTTAATTCTAGCAATTTTTCCAATTTCACCCTTTCACTTAATTTCTAGTATTATTCAACTTCTTAGCTTCATCCATCTCTTACAATGCCGTTATCCCCTGTTTCTTGTCGGCAAGCTGAAGCTATAAGTGGACGCCTGGACGGTGCTTGCGTAAGTGATCTTTTTGGGGTTTATATGACACCACATTATTTCCATTTAGCTCCTGAATGATATATTTATTTGGTCTCAGAGAAATCCAGTTTTGTTCGTTTAAAACATATACCAGACCATTTATATCAAACAAACATGGACACCGCTTCCCACTATTGTTAAGCTCCGTCTTCCTTGAACGATAACAAATTACTCTAGGAATTTAACTCCAGTTTTCTTGTTTGTAGCCTATGGGACACATACGATACTTTCAAAATTCCTACGTTTCAGATGCTATTTATGTCATAGGTTTGCTCTGGTGGAAATTGAGGCAGATATTTTGGTCCACTTCTTCTGGTATAGGAATCACAATTACCGGAAACCTAAGTGGATGTTCAGAGAATTGAATATTAATGGCCCCTGTGATCAGTTTTACTATAAAGTTTCATAAACATTAGTTGACTTCACTGTCATCAATACATGCACGCACTCATCCAAAGTAGCCTTTTTGCACTGACTATTGTTTCCCTCGATTGTATTAAACAGGTGGTCACTGTTTCAAAGGTTGGGCCGAGAAAAATACAGAAAGTTATAGACAAACAATAGTTTTTCTTTTTTATCATGGCTGCTTCGAACCGTGGTGCAATGTCTTGATGAAAGTGATGTCATTTGTCCAGTGATTATCTTAGGAAAATCTTTGAAGCGATGAGTTATTGCCTATCGATTGTCAAATCATTTCTACTTGAAGCCTGGTGGGACAATTTTAGTGTCCTAGCCTCTCTGCAATTCTACAGGCTTCTGAAATTTATCTTAAACAGTTCTGAACCGTGGGCTTCTGAAATTTATCTTAAACAGTTCTGAACCGTGATGGACGATAGATGAATAGGATGATTAATTGACTATGGCATAAGGTTGGTTATCTGGGATAAGGTTGTTAATTTGGCCGTGTTTACTTTCTCTTGGTGCATTGGTTAGAAAGAAGGGAACAGACAAATATGATCAAATGGTTCAGTGATTCACTGGGATGGATCTTACCAGAAATTGCAGATGAAGCATGCAACTCCTTGGTACTTTAGCCATGGTGTTGATCTCAGTGGTCCTGAAAAGAAGACTATGGTACCGAATTGTTTCTTTCAGTAGCATCTTCATATGATATTGGGACTCAGCTATGAGCCACAATGTGTCTTGAAGAGTGACCTGTTAATAAAACGAACTATTTTTCAATGGAGCAGTTTCAGAGTACCGCCGTCTCTTGGATGCTTTTGTTTTCGACCTTCCCCTTGCTCCAGAGCTATTGAATGATGCGAGTGTCGGTGTCTTCCTTTGACTTTCCTAATTCCAGAACAATGTAAGAAGTCTTTAATTCACCATTAAATAAATTATAGAAGATATAGAGATGGACAGATTATGGGGTACCCTTTGTGCAGTTTCTATTCCAGTTATCCATCTGAGGAGTTTTGCTGCTCAACTCATCTGGTGACGTGTGCAGAATATTAGAAACCTTATCATGCATACATATGTCATCTAATACCTTTAGAATTGATAACTCAGAGAGGCTATGAGTCACTTGTCTGTCACGGATCATTTCCATTTTGGAAATGATTAGAGTATATCGAAAGAAGGGGGAGGGGGGGGGGGGTTGTAGTTGAGCTTCAGGAGGAAAATTTGTGAGGCGACAGGACGGAAGAATTCAAAACATATCGGTTCGAGAGCTGTAGATTTTCAAGTTGATGATCCTAGTGAAACCTGAATTACTACAACCATTTCCTAATGTTTAATAAAAAAAATCTGACAAGTTTAGGGGCTGGGGTCGCGATACATGGTATGATCATCGACCAAGGTTCCAGACTGCCACATTGCTTAAGGTTGTGATGAATGAAACCGATGCTCTTGCAGTCAGTGGCCTCGAAAGTAGACCGTAACTTACTATTGTGTCAACATTCGACCATTAGTGTAATTGTAATTAGGTAGAATTGCAATAATATAAGATTAACCCGATTATTTAACCCGCAAAGAAACTCGTAATGTACATTGCTGAGCAATCAAACCTGCTACCACCATTCAGTTATTTAAATAGAATGTAGCAATCCTTAGTTTCACTCAAATCAATATTTGAGTGATTTTGAACTTTGCTTCATTTATATGCCTTCATATGTTCACAAAAGTTTGGGTAAGTGACATTGGCATTCACTGTCTTCTTTGAAATTGTAGAGAAAGTGTGGTGATATTATGAACATATTTGGCTTTCAGGATCAAAAAGGTGATTGATAGGTTAGAAACCACATTGCATTCAGGATTCTATGTCTTGCAATGGGTTTAGGGTGGATGTTTATTAAGCCTTTCTGGTCGATTTCATGTTACTAGTTTGGTAAAAAGCTGTTCTTCCTCATTCTTGGTGAGAGTGAGGGCCTAGAACCAAATATACTGCGTGGTAATCAGAAAGCAAGTCAAGTAGACGATAGGAGATGCGGATTGATAAGCTCTGAATCCAGAAAGTGAGTCTTGTAGAACGATAGGAGACACGGATTGATATGTCTGAAAACATTGGATATGATGTGCGGATTGTGAATTGGGAGCTGCTTGCAAGCTTTTGGACTTTTGGTGGTTTGCTGCAAATGGCACTTTAGGTTCAAGTCACCCATCTGTTGTGAATATTTTGAATTTCTTTTCACTTTTTTCCAGGCCTTGGGGAGTAAATACTCTTTTGCACACTAAAACTTTGTTTCATTATTAATAACTGATTAGGCTATTAAGAGTAAACCAAGTGGACCTTGATATATTTGGGCTTTATGTTGATGTTATTTGAGATATGGTTATAAGATGACAATGAGAAAGAATCAGTACATAAGAAATGTGTAGGCAAGTTAATTTTTGGTGTTTTTTGTGACTATGACGAGAACAAGTTTGGTCACATAGTTGGTCATCTGTAAATTATCATACGCACCATTTATCTCTTCTCATTCTCTTTTCTAACATCATTAGCAAGAATTTCTATTGGAAGCTTGTTACCACTCCTAAGAGGGCTTCCCGTTCTTTTTAATTTAACTACGTGTACCATCTTTTCCTTCCTCATCTTTTTGGCCTTCTCAGCCCATGAATAGTACCACCACAAACTGAATATCTAAATTTATTCTTGATTAGCTTAAGAAAATTAAGTTAAAAGCTAGTTATTATTGTTATTTTTATTGTTATTTATTATAATCATTATTGATATTATTATTTTCATATAATATAGGATGCACTTATGAAAAACATATGTGAACAAGTTTTAACATGGTCATGTGAAACATTTGCCTTGATAGCAGTGTCGCTATCCTACCACTTGGCTGACATGATCCTATTGTTTTCTGGGTGTAGCCATGTAGACACTTGCTACAGTCTTTTAGTTGGTTTAGCACTAAAAGATTAGTTGGAAGGGAAGGCAAAACTTTAATTCAGGGTCCTAATTCACTTCAGAGAAAGAATCGTTCATCAGATGGACCACCCACACTCGAGGTAACCTTTTCTGAGCTGCCTATCACCTCTCAAATTTTCCTTGCTCCACTCGATCTACCTATCTTACAGTATGGCTTTTTTTAACCAAGTACTCTTACAGCTCGAGGTAACCTTTTCTGAGCTGCCTAGCAACTCTCAAATTTACTCTTAACAGCTCCATTTTTGTTCCGCCTTTTCAGTAATCTTTTGCATGTATGACTTTTAACTAATATTTTGGAAATAAGCTAAGAAGCTAAAAGGCCATAGATTTATGGCGTCTTATGGACCTAAATCCTACCTTGGTTAGACTTCAAGTGAGTAGTGCAAGTGTGCTACTTTATTTTCTCTCAGATTATTATAGAGTTGTGCTGAAGACAGCATAATTGTGTATAGGGTCAGTATGATTATATTTTGAAAACAGGGTTTAGGAGTATTGCTTGTTTCGGCTGCCTGATAAGAAGGGTGTTGTTGTATTACTTTTTTTCTCACTTGATTCAGTACTATTTGAAGATGAAGATTAGTAATTGGTTATGATGGTATATTTACATGGCTTGCTTCGACTTTTAGGAAAGTGACTTGATGTTTTCCCTTATGTGAAAGGCGACCACCATTTTTGAATGATTATAAAAAGATTCAGGTTTACACTTGCATACCCCTGTGCCTCAAATTAATACAGAGTAGTTTTGACAGGCCAGTTATTATTAAGGGTAAGAATTATATATAGGCTAGGTTTGTTATCTTATAAGTGACACTCGGCTTCCACTTGTAGGCGTTGAACCTGTGCATTGTAAGCCACTCCAAAATCCCTTTGGACTTTTATGCACTCACCTATGTTCAGTTTACCTTTTAAAATTAACAGTGCCTCCCATTCAGTATATAACCAACACGCTTTAACATTGGAGATCCTATCCTAAGGTCTCTTGGTTTGTTCTAATGGTTAGAAAAACATGGACCTGTGCTATGTCATTCACTTTCATATCAATTCCACAACCATTCCATGTAGTGCCAAAATGGCTTAAAAAGCCTTTGCTGACTGCGATAACCATATATCTCACCTGCTCCAACTTCTGAAGTACAAATTATATTTGGCTTACCATTGTTTCTTTTTATAATATTAGACTCCTATTTTGTTTAGCTTTCTTGACCATAAGGTTCCTTGTACCTAAAAGCTAGCTAATGGAAGCTGGGATTTATCTTATAACTTTATATGACGCTTGACCTACTTTTACTTATTGGATGTTACTAATACATAACAGTAGTTGCTACCCAAAGTTCCATCCTTTGACTCTTCTATAGTACATCAGACTGAAGACTGCACAATTTTCTGTACATTAGCAACTGGAATAATAGTTCATATTACAGCTTCATTACCCCAAATGAATAGACGGCTGTTATAAATGTCAACTGCAAGACATATATTACTTTTATGGTAGCGTACTAATGCAGTCAACAAAAGGTAGTATGGTCTAGATAAGTTGTCTATATATTTTCTCTTATAAAGTTGACTCCTCTTTTTGCGCGAAGGGAGTAAATACTAAGCTACTGTCTTTACAAATATTTTTAGCAAGGGGTGTATGTGAATATGGTATATGAAGGACCAGGAAGCATGGTAAGAGCAAATGTAAATTTGACCATGTGGATGTACTTTATCATTGACAAAGTACATTATAGGATTTGTATGGTATTAAAGGAATATTGCTACTATTATTGTAGGTTATAAGTAAGAGATCCAATTACTTTAAGCTATAAGCTTACCCTGACCTCTGAAATCGGGCTTGTCAATTGTTGCTCCTCTTTTGCTTTGTGGTATCGATCAATCACGGACTTCATGCTGGTAAGAGTAGCACAAATTTTCTTTAGCTTGTAACCCTTTATGCTTACAATTATATTGCAACTTCTGTGATTATCAATAAGAATATGCAGTACATCTATATTACTCTAGGGATATCAGAATGCAAAAGAATATTGGAAACAACGGTAGGTCTAAAGGTAGTGTGCCCACATATAGAAACTTTTAACAAATGATGACATTTTCTGTGGTCGCTAGTTTGTCCTAGTAATTCAGTAGGAGACGATGGTGTAATAGGCCTAGATGAAGACTGAACAAGCAAACATGACCGTCAAATCAGCGTCACGTTAGCTTCTCCCTCCTCGACCAACATCACCACCAACATCGTGTAATAACACAACCAACATCACCACCCAAACATAACTCACTTATACACAAATATACCTCACGAAAACCAAAATTACACACACCCACGCAACCACACATTCACAAGTTGTTCGGTCGTTAAATCTTTCTCCATTTTATGCATGAAGGACACGTCGTTTGGGGTGAGGATAATAGTGATAGATGCGTGGGTGGTGTCTTGGACGCGTCTGTAGCACCTTCTTACCACCACCGTAGAATTTCAGGTCCCACTAGGTGTAACCTTAAAGGGTCTTTTTGTTTCAAAAGGTAACTTTCTTAAAGAATATTCATGAGTGTTCTCCAGACATGTATATATAAAATGCAAATAGGTAGCTATACTTAATACTTGAAGCAGGGCATAGGTGTTAGAATAGTCCATCTGTCTGCGCAGGGACTATGACTTGAGCGAGAAAGTAAATCGTTAGCGAACAAACCTTATAGTTGAATCCTGAAATAGTATAACCTCCAACTAGTAAACTAACTAATTAACTCTATTCGAGATGCAGGTAAATCTGCTAAACTAATGAGTGATGCTTCTTTAATCTTTATCCCTCGTACATTTCAAGTATTTTAACGAGTCAAATCCATTGCAAAACAATATCTAACAGGTTTTGTTGTAGGTTGTGAAATAAGCCAGCATTTAACACAAAAAGTCAAATCCTTTGTTTTTGTTTTGGGATAAAGTTTTAATGCTGTTATGACAGTCACTTTTAGAACGGTTTCAACTAGTGTAATAACACAACCAACATCACCACCCAAACATAACTCACTTATACACAAATATACCTCACGAAAACCAAAATTACACACACCCACGCAACCACACATTCACAAGTTGTTCGGTCGTTAAATCTTTCTCCATTTTATGCATGAAGGACACGTCGTTTGGGGTGAGGATAATAGCGTTGTAACCTTAAAGGGTCTTTTTGTTTCAAAAGGTAACTTCCTTAAAGAATATTCATGAGTGTTCTCCAGACATGTATATATAAAATGCAAATAGGTAGCTATACTTAATACTTGAAGCAGGGCATAGGTATTAGAATAGTCCATCTGTATGACTTGAGCGAGAAAGTAAATCGTTAGCGAACAAACCTTATAATTGAATCCTGAAATAGTATAACCTCCAACTAGTAAACTAACTAATTAACTCTATTCGAGATGCAGGTAAATCTGCTAAACTAATGAGTGATGCTTCTTTAATCTTTATCCCTCGTACATTTCAAGTATTTTAACGAGTCAAATCCTTTGCAAAACAATATCTAACAGGTTTTGTTGTAGGTTGTGAAATAAGCCAGCATTTAACACAGAAAGTCAAATCCTTTGTTTTTGTTTTGGGATAAAGTTTTAATGCTGTTATGACAGTCACTTTTAGAACGGTTTCAACTTACTTAATTCTCTTTTTATCTATAGTATTTGCTAACAGATGACTATTGGGACGGACGGACCCACATGGGAGCTGGTTGTGGCACCGGTCACATCCGATTTTGGGCTACGAAAAGTGTTACTTTTTTAGTATGTGCAACAAAAAAAATGTTTGTGTTACTTCAGTTTGGCATAAAAATTATTTGTGGTGCAAATTTTATTGTTTATGATAAAGAATATTATATGTAACACCCTTTAAAAAGAAATTGTGCAACACCCTGCGAAAAATCCTAGGTCCGTCCTTGATGCGCATCTTTTAAACCGTAAATAAATGAAATGTTTTGTGCATTAAATTAAAATTACATCCAACTATAATAGATCATAAGTTTAATTAATATGTTTATTGAATGAATTTTTGATAAAAAAAAGAAAAGTTTTATTAATCACACGTTGAATGCATATGCCCGTTTATGGTTTTTTTAGATATGTGTTTTTAGACATGTTATTACGGTGTATGAATAGTCGGTTTAATATATGTTTGGGTATGAATTGTTCTGTTTATAGATATGCATATTGAGTTAAAATAATGTAATCCGACCGCCCAAGTCAAATACTCGACTTCCTTGAACAACCTGAATGAATAAAATGTCATTTGTTTACATGTTTTACCTGAAACACTTGGTTATGTTAATATTATTACAAAAATCATGCTTTAGTGATTCTCGTATTAGAATGAGTCTAAACTTTAAACCTGCTATAATGAACATAAAAGGCCTGTTTGGTAAGCAATTTTTTAGAGTTTTTTAAAGTTGCAAGCTTTTTGGTTTAAAAATAAGCTTTTAATTATAAATAAAGTTGCAAATATTAAATGCTACAGTTAGAAGCGTTTGAATTTTATTAAAGCTGTTTAGATTTTTAATTATCAATATATACCCTCTAATATATATATATATATATATATATATATATATATATATATATATATATATACATAATACATGTACTTAAACGGCAAGCATAGAGGTGTATGAGCCAAACTTAGTCCAACAATAAATATCATTTTTCTACAGGTATTGCATTTCTCTTAGTTTATGCGTTACTTTAGTTGGTGTATGATTTTTTTAAATATATCTAGCTGGTCACATTTTTCATTTTGATGTATTGAATAAAATTCTTTGCAAGTTAATCCATGTACTTTTGAATTTCGTCATTTCGGTGTATCCTTAGTGCGTTCAATATGACAAGAAGTGTGTATTGAGGAAGTAAAATAATACACTAAAGTGACGAAGTGTGAAGTTAGATACATGAGTGACAAGAACTATTATTCGCAACATCAAATTAGAAAAAGTGTCAAGTTCGATAAATTAACAAATGATACCCTTTTATATACAAAATTCAACATCTTGAATTATTTGATTCATGGAAAAAAACAGTAGGTTATATAGACATCTTTGTGAACCTGTGTGTCATGTGCAGTTAATTTAAAAATCTTTCGATAAACAAGTTAGGCTAGTGATGAATAGTGTCGTTATTGATAAAATTTGTTGATAGTTCTGTATTAATAATACAATGACAACACGTGATATTACACGAGTATTATTATGCGTATGCTATTCATTTGTTACTATAATTATTGTTATAGTAGATTTTATTAAAACACATAGTATTTTAAGTGTAATAAGTTTTTTATTTTAACATTTTAATTTTTGGCTCGTTGTTTGCATATGTTCAATATTAATGATTTATACATCGGCGGTATGCATGTAACACTCATATGCCCTTTTATGTTATTGTGCATGCTATAGTTACGGCTAAAGTTGAATTACCAAACAGTTTTATAAAACATAAAGCTACACTGCTACAGTTTGCAGCTACAACTACGAGCTAACAACTTATAGTTACTAGTTTATAACTATCAACTTGTTTGTCATACTAAAAGATTTATATACACAAAACACTATAAGCACGAATCATCTACTTTCACATATGAGACCTACGGTAACGTAAATTTCAATCACATACGATTAAAATAAAAAATAATTTGGCTTTTTGTTATAACTATCTTTTATTATTTTTAAATAAAATAAAATAAAATATATGAAAATCTGATGAAGTATGTCTTATAATACACCTTGTATCATCACATCCTCTAAACTTGTGATTAAAAGGTCACTGAAACAGATGCTCATTGTCTGATGCTAGGTTTTTATGAAAGGGTCAGTTGGCACCCAAAAGAGGTGCATAAGGCCAGGGTTTCCCCGCCGTTTAAAACTTTAAACCTTTTGAAGAAAAGACTTAATTCGTCACTCACTTTTTAATCCGGCCACCTTTGTTAGTTTTGAGAAACATTTCACTAAGTCCATACTATATTATGTTATGCATAAATTGGACTAAAATGATACAAATCTTTCGAAAAGTACTTTTTGAGTGAAATTCTAAACTTTATGGTACTTACATGCTTCTTGTGAAATTGCAAAACAACACAAATAAACCTTTGATTCTTACATAGAATGAATGACTAGCAAATTAGGAGAGACAATCATACATAATATAATAATTTCACGAGAGTGCAAATATGAAATATAATTCCCCATATGGCATAAAAAATAAAAGATGGTCGCTCAAAGTTGTTCAAAACACGCAAAATTGTTGCCCTATTATATATAGTAAGCAGGTAAAGCTTTAATCTATATTTACGTTTAAATGATATTAGATATGGTGCGGTTTGGATTTTTGGGTTTAGGTTTTAATACAAAACCACACTGGATCAAAACTTTTGGCTTTTTGTGAAACCTAACCAGACTGTCGATTTTCAAAATGATTTAGTTATTTTAGGTCGGTATTTTTCACCTTAAAAGGATATTAGTATATGATAAATTTGCATGTGTTCTAAAAAATCGAAATCTACCTTTATATGCATTAGAAAATAAAGTGACTAAAAGGATTTTCTTTTGACTTAGTTTTAAAAGAATTAATGTGCAAAGAACAACGTCCTTCACGACTGACATTCATGAAAATGCCCAAAGGGTGCACACTAAAAGGAATACGCAAGCGAAAATGAGAAAAGAATGACGAAATGAAAAGGAAATAAGAATATAACAGTATTCTCATAAAAGGGTAAAATGATAATTATCCGGAGCGTATATTTTTATATGAGATAAATATATTAAGTAAACAAAAGACAAAACCACGACTCTAAGGGTGTGTGGGTCAGCTGAATCCCTTAAAGGGATTAAGTTTGACAAGTGACAAGTTGTCAAACTTATTTACATATGGATAATTCTAAGGAGTTCAAGTTGTATTAATAATGTTCATTGATGCCTTATAAATACAAAAACATCCTAAACTAGATCTTATTCACTCTTACAAATACCCTAGCCAAAATTCTCCCTCCCTCTCTCTCTCCAAAATTCGGTCAACTAGGGTTTTTTACAAACTTCTAGTCGACTAGGGCTTTTTACATGACAATATAAAAAAAACCCTAGTTGACTAGAAGTTTATAAAAACTGAATCTTTAATTTTTGTTATGTTTTTGTTTGGTCGATTTATGCAATTAGGGTTTTTTTTAGGTTTTTGCTTTTGTTTACAAGTAAGGTTTAATCACTTTTGTGATTCAATTATGGTTTATGTTCTTGGATCACATAGGGTTGATCCATTTGGGTTTTCTAAATCTTAAAGGAGTCGACTTTATGAGGATACAATGGTATTCAGTATCAAACGCGAAAACCCTAATTCATATTGTCATGTAAATCAGAAAAACTAGGATTACATAGATTGTTTTTCTTGTATGCAAGTGTTTTGTTTTCCATGTATGATTTAGGATTTTGGATATTTTTGGAAAGGTGAAAACCTTGCTAAAAATATGCTTGAACTACTTTTGGAAACCTTAGGCTATCAAATTAAATCATATACTAAAGAATATAGCTTATGGAACAAGAAAGACTTATCAATGTTTACCTAAACCTTAGGTGGGTCAATTTTAGTGGTCCTAACTAGATGGGATCATAAAATTCGAATGACATGAATCTTGTTGAGTAAGCAATTAGTTTTCATAAACTGATGAATGTTCAGTTTTTACCTAATTTGGAATATGAGATTCTTAAATATGGTAAATAGAGTTTTAAAATATTTAAAACATAACTGGGTAATTTAGGATATATATATATATATATATATATATATATATATATATATATATATATATATATATATATATATATATATATATATATATATATATATATATATATATATATATATATATATATATATAAAGTCTATAATAAAATATTTCTAAATATAAATATGGTGACTTAGAGTTTCTTGTTATCTAAGTCACGAACTTTTAAAGTTTTAAGTTTTAACAAACCCATGGTTTATAAAATTTAAAAGTAAAATTTTCTAAGTGACAATGAGAAGCGACAGAGAAAGAAGCGTCATTCTTGGATCATAGCAAGTTTCATTAGCATGCAACGACATGGGTGAAGCTCGTGGTTTGCATGTACTATTAGGATGGGCTACACATGCGGTGCATGTGCAATTGTAGTAGGTCCTAGCAAGCCATTACTTAAGTATTTTCACCTGTGCTTTATTATTAGTTCTTTCCTGCTTTATTCAAATCATGCATGACACGAGCCTGAGCTATATACCAAAATACAAAGTTTGTGGTTGTCATGTAGTTAGTATACTATTTATATTTTACTATTTTGGGTTTTAGGGAGGCATGCGTACGACCTGTATGCCAATGGTATTCCCCCTTGTATTTTAATTTCTTAAAGTAGATTAGCTTTTAAATTAAATGTAAATCAAGACACACGTGACACGAGGAAACCCAGATGAGGTAGAAGAACCTACGAAGTACAAGAAGAGAGGAGATCTAGTGGGAGCACGGAGAATAGAAGATCCACCAAGAGCAAGGAGAGAATCACGACCGATTTTGAGAAGACACGAAATCCGAAGACACCTTCTTGCCATGTGTCATATTATAAACCTTAGGATAGACCCAAATTGATTCGCGAAGTGGCTCTCTAGATCAATATTAGATTATAGCTTTGCTGTATTAATTATGTGTGTGTTTTATTTTAAGTCTAAGTATGCATGGTTTGGTTGATAAATAATATGTCAACCGGTGTTATCTCGACACTTAATAAAACTGGGTGTCTTGCTGAAGTCATGGGAAAGGGTGTGCTTAAGCACCAAGTCCCTCACAGCAAGTACGCGCAATAAAAGGGTAGTGTTATGAATTTAGTGGATGATTGAACTTCTGTTTGATCTTTACCTTGTTAGAATCAGTTTTTGATTAAGGTTTTCAAAAGACATTAGGGTTTGCTGATCTTTAGTTTTTTTAGAATCACAATCGTTGATTTTTATTCTAAACAATATCAATCTTATTCTCTTAGATTTGACTGCTTTCGGTTTAGTGGTGGTGTGTTATTGTAAACCCTTGTCGGTTTTACGTCGGTTAGGGTTTTATTAATACCATTCGTGGTGTGTTTTGCTTGGAACCGATTACTTCTAGGGTTTCATTAATATTTTGCTTATCGTTTCATCTTTACTGGTTGGGTGTTTTTTTGGCTTCTGATTCGTATGGTCTGATTGGGAATGCGTGGTATTAGCATAAAGAGTGGATTTTTGGATTTGGGAGGAAAGAATAGCAATCATAAGAAGAAGAAAAGTAATAATGATGGGTCGACAGCCATGCGTTCAATGCCTAATGTGAGTATTGGTGTGGAATCTCCTTCATTTTTGGAGGGTACTTTGTTGAAGAGTTAAGGAAATAGTGTTATTCAGAGTGAGGGAGATCCTACTATTTCATTAGATGTTAAGATTCGAGATTTTGAAAAGAAAATGCTTGAAGGCAAGCTAGTGTTAATAGGTGATGATGGGTTCTGTTAAAACCTCTAAATGCTGATCAACCGACTGCTATGGAACCCTTTCCTTATTTTTCAGATACGTTTGGCACCCCTAATTCATCCACAAAAGAAGCTGGTGTTGGTACTGACAATACTAAATGAAGAAAAGGGCAGGAAGGTTTAGTTAATGGTGATAAAATCGAATACATGGCATGATTCCTATGCTGATCATCTATATGGTGAATAAAGTAAGAAAGTTGTTAACTTTTGGACTTTAATTGCCCCGGCTGGTAATGAGGCTGATGTTGTTGTTTCCATTGAATCTGTCCTACAAGTAAAGGAGCGTCTTGAGAACTCTTTCTACGGGTTCTTTCTAGGTAAAACGGTTGCTTTTCCTGTGGCTGAGCATTAGGTTAAGGACACGTTTAGCAGATTTGGTCTGAGTCATACTATGATGAATTTAAAAGGTATTTTCTTTTTCAAAATCAATTCTAGTACTGGTATGGAATCAATGCTAGACAATGGACCACGGATGATACGTAATGTGCCATTGATTCTTCGCAAGTGGTCTCCAATGGTTATCGTGTCTAAGGAAGACTTGAAGAGTGTACCTGTTTGGGTTAAACTCCATGATGTCCCTATTAAGGCATTCACGAGGGATGGATTGAGTGCTATTGCTACAAACCCCATTGATGTTAGATACTTATAAAACTTCAATGTGTATGGAATCATGGGTCGATATAGTTTTGCGAGAGAAATGATTGAGCTTCGAGTTGATTCGATTTTAAAGACACTCTTGTTGTGGTTGTGCCAAAAATCGATGGTGATGGATATATCATGCACACTATTCATGTTAAGTACGAGTGGAAACTGATTAGATGTTCAACTTGTAAGAAGCCAGACACGACACAAGGGAATTCTAAGGGAGTGAATGCTACAAAAGATACCAATATTACTACCACTTCGAATTCCTTTGACGCTTTAGGTCATATGCTGGATGTGGAAGATGGATGGGATATTGTTCGAAACGAAACTCCTACTGTTCAAGTGGCGAGTTGTATTGATGAAATTGGGCAAATGGATAAACATACGACCCATACTATTAGGTCATGTGATCAGTAATCAAACATTGAGAAAGGGGTGAACTTGGAATCGGTATATATGCCTAGTACTTCAATGGGAAATCAAGAAGGTAGTTCAGATAGTGAAGTTAAGGAGATTGATGATGAAATGGGTCGGTTTATGTCTTCTTTGGTAAATCGAGCTGGAGGTGGTGCTAATGATACAACATTTTTTTAGGATGAAGATTATGATATTTATGATGATTACGAAAAGGATACTTTTGGTCTTACCGAGAAACAGATGGCATTATGTAATGCATTCGATATCACTCTTCGAGGTCAAAATAAACGATAGGGTTATGTAGATCTCTTTTGAGTCTAATGTAATCTTGTCATTAGTAGTTGTTATAGTAGGTTCATATGTTTGGTTTGTCTTGCTTATGATAGGTTTAGAGTGAAGCACAATTGGTGCGTTTGTTTTCACGTCTATGTAACGGGCTAAGATTTGGGATTCACTTATATCGTATGTACTTAAATGTTTTTTCGAGTAATAGAATTTACTAGGTGTTTTAAAACACCTTTTACCCATAAGAATTAACCGTTTTCAAGCTGAAAAATTGACGATAACATCTTTTGAAAAATCAAAAAAACCTTACCTTGCACAAAAAATAACTTGAATAACTTAAATTGAGAAAAATAAAGTTAAGTATTTAAAATTTTAGTTTTTTTTCTGTGATTTGCTCATAATGTAATAAATAAAAAAGCAAATGATACTCATCTTTGACCACTACGAGATGGGCTATTAATAAGAAACACACATCCTCACCAAATGGACTATTGTTTAAAACATGATAAGTACACATTTGGGGGAGTCAGGAAATGGTAGGAAACAATTATGAGAATACCACGGTTGAGGCATCTGCATCTTAGTAAAAAAAAATTGTTGTTCCCAATTAAGTGATTATAACTTAAGAACTAAGTTAAACCACTTACCATGCAAACAAATATAGGGTTTAAACCATTTTATACAACAATAGTTAAAATAGTTTAATTAGAATAACACAACAGTGTTTTCAACGTTTAAATTATTATTGGAATGAATGAAAGAATTTTGGAAAATTTGTTTGCGGAATAACAATCTTAGTTGAATGATAATTTGAGGTGATCTCATATCTAACTTAAACATAAAGCCAAAGTATTTGTTTAAGTATAAACTAATACTCACTCGCTAAATGTTTAGCGACCTTAGTTCAATTCAAGGAGTAAATGCTCTTAAATGTGTTTCACATTAATTACAATAGATGCATTTACTCCTTTACAAATGTTCCCTTTTATAGCAGGGAATTAGGGTTTCAAATGAGTTCTTATTTTACATGTGTTAAGCGTCTAATGGGTGGTTGAGATCCCATTAAATGAAACCATACTTAGGTAAAGAATAAACTCTTCTTTAGGGAACAATTGTTGACACTGTTTATACTTTTCTTACCTACTTTGAAAGGTTATCATTCCCAAAAAGATTTGCTTTATTATTTTGTATAAAGTAAATCTTATTCTCACATTTGACCCTCTAGATACTTGAAAATCTTTGATCAGTATCTGTCGGATGAGGAGATCAAACATCGTATAGCGAGGCATTGCCATTCTCACTGAACTGAACTTCTTCTTTGGATCTTGTGCTTAAGTAGCTGAACCGCCTCAACGCTGAAGTGAAGATTCTTTGTTTTCAAGAACTCTGAAGGAGTTGGTGCTGAACTTTTCTTAAGCCACGAATTTATACTTAGGCTATTTTAAGTTCAAATCATATTTAAAGCTGAAGAGCCATGAACTAACACAACAGAATCTTTTTCTCAAAAACTCAACATGAAAAGCTTCTCCGTTTACCCGGTTTATCATAGGGACAGGGACCTTTTAGACTCCTGGCCCGTTGATTTACATGTTAGAAATTCTTTGAAGAATACTGTACTTAGAAAATATATGGGATATGGGGATAAAGATTGCAAACATATTCAAGCTAGCAATCAATCACGTGACTCATGTAGAAGGGATCTTCCACATCCAGGTAATGATTGTCAGATTATAACTCATACTACCTCCGTCCCAAAATTATTGTCCCCTTTTGACTTTTTCGGTCTTTATTTTTCAACTTTGACCTTAAGTATTTTTATTTATATTACATAGCACTTCATACAAAATATATGAACGGATTGAGTTTTAAATGTATTTTCATTTGGTATAATTTTTATCAAAAATTGTATAAAAAAATATTTACGGTCAAAGTTGAGAAAGAAAGACCGAAAAAGTCAATAGGGGGCAATAAATTTGGGACGGAGGGAGTAATTAATTGCCAAGTTGGCATTAATAAATCTAATGACTCGAAGTTCAGTAGCTCGATTCTTTCCAAAAAGCTAGGATATTTGCAAATTCATTCAAAAGTAGTTAATTTACTCCAGGATAGTGAAATATAAGTGATCACAGGGAGTAAAATTAACATGAATGAATTATTGTGAACAAATTGCAATGTCACTAGTACGAATGCCACTTTCGGCGTCGACATTTTTGGCACTGTGCCGACGTCATGACGTCGGCATCATCCCTTCCCGTCGACATGACGTCGACAGAAATTTGTCGGCTATGCCTCGTCGGCAACAGCCGTTCCATCGACAACTTCCTACGACAACGTGGGTCCCACTTGGTTTTTCAGTCAAACGAATTCGGTGTCCGTCAATTTGTTCCCGTCGACATGTCGACGGGACAATAATACTAATTAACATTTTAATTATTAAAAGTTAATCACGTTTTATATGTCACCGTCGACATGTCGACGGTAACATTTCTTCAAGTCAACAGGCTGGTCAAAGTTTTGGTTAATGGTGTCGTCGTCATGTCGTCGGCATCATTAAACTATAAATATTTAGTGAGTAATTATGTCATCGACATGTCGACGGAATCGTTAAAATATTAATGTTTAGTGTTTAATGGTGCCGGCATGTCGACGGTACCAAGTTGTTATGCTGCTAACAGCAGGCTGCAAATCAGCAATATTCCAGATTTTTTCCGGAAAATTTTCCGGAAAAATCTACCAAAACCTGTAATACCAAAACCTATAACCAGAAGCTATAACCACTCAATATCAACATGTCCTAACACATACAACTCGACATCGGCTAAGACACTTGCAAATTATCGCTAAACACCTTCAAAATGCATTAAAACATATAAAGTCTACAAAACGGGGTGTGGTAATATCTAAACCTAGCTGGCATATCCACAAATGTTTCAATATCCACGATGTTTTAAATATACAATTTTTCAACACTAAATTACATATGCACAAACAATGATCTGAAGGAACAATATCACAATTAACAAACACGAAGGCAAAACGTTTATTTAAAACACGCAAGAATTCTCAACCACATACATTTTCATACAGACTCAAACGAAATAACTTGACAAGCAAACGAAACAGATCAAACGAAACAACTCGACAACCAAACTAAACAACTCGACAACCAAACGAAACAACTCAAACTAAACAACTCGACAACCAAACGAAACAGATCAAACCAAAAAACCCGTTTATTTTTTTTGCGGCTACTTCCCGCTTTGCTTGAACTCGCACCATCTTTTCCCTTCCTTGCTCTCATTTCCTTGAGATGTGCAAACTTAGCTTCCAGATCTGTTACTCTATTTTCCAGATTATCAATTTCGATGTCGAGGTCAAACGTGCTTTCAGCTTCATCGTCACCTCCAACAGCAGCAGGTTGAGCTTCAGCAGCAGATTGAGCTTCAGCAGCAGATTGAGCTTCAGCAGCAGGTTGAGCTTCAGCAGCATCTAGCTCTTCCAAATACTCTCTATAGTACTGCTTTCACCTCAACCATACCAGAATCTTGTCTCTCTGCCACGGTGCACAGTTCGCATAAGAACCATACTCATCATAAATTTCCCAGCCCCAATGAAGTATAATTTCATTATACAGGAGCTCGTGTGATAAAGCCTTTGCCCACTCCTGTTCCGGCGTTAAACCATCCATTGTTATGTGTGTTTTGTGAGAATTGACAAACGGGTTTTATGAGAATCAAGAATGTATATGTAAAATGAGACGGGAATGATTTTGTGAGAATATATATAAGCAAAAAATTTGGGGAGATAATCCGGTCGACATGTCGACGGGAACAAACGGGCGGGAAAAAATCCCGCCTTACTGTTGGCCAGTATTTTACTATAATTAAATAACAAAAATATTTCTGTCGACATGTCGACGGGAACGTTAAACCAAACACAGTAATTAACGTTAATCAAACGTTAATTACACTTTGATTCATGATTAATATCCTCCCGTCGACATGTCGACGGGAGCATATTGACGGGATAGTTTCGCGCCCAAGTTATGGCAATAATAGAGATGTAAAAGTTTGACCAATATGGTCCCGTCGACAGTCGACGGGAGCATGTTAATCCGAAAAATTCAACGCAGCGGGGCTCGGTCAAGCTTGTTTTTTGTCGTTTTCTGCATTTTACCGTCGACATTGTGTAGACGGGATGAAACTCGTCGCCTGTTCGCCTGTTTCTTGTAGTGTGTTGCATTAGATCACAAATATAGCCAACGGCCCAACGCATTCAACCTTAATATGGTTAAGGAAACCTTAAACCAAATTTAGGCAAGAAATTATGTTTAGAAGACCAGAAACTTTTTTGGCGGGTTCTCCGCCAAGAAAGAAGCAACTTGAACTTTTTGACTGACGAGTTGGATGGAAAATCCACACTCAGACCGACCAGACGTTTTGGTTTTTGTATGTGTTGGAGAGAAACATGCGTATGTTGATCTAACCGGGGTTTCTCCTCTTTGGGTTTGAGTAGCTGGGGTTTCACAGTGGGACAGGCTGGTTTGAAATCCGCGTCGTGCAAAGTGGCAAAACACGAGAAATCATGCATTGAAATCAACATGTTTTGTATTCCTTTCGCGTATGATAACTTTGGTTTCCATGCACCTGAGGCAGTGGAGCTCTTCTCAATAGAGTCCAACTAGTTATGCATAGTAATTTTATGACACCTAGATCCACGAATGTAGATCCATGAATGTTGTTTTCAAAAGAATTAGTTTTGCAATTCAAAAAAGGCTAGCGGCGCAGCTTGTTTGCTCGTTTACCTTCCAGCTCTATGTAAATATTATCTTTCAGGGAAAATAAATAAATTACCATAAAAAATAAATAAAAACCCATACATGACTTCATTATCTTGTACTATATATATAATCCTTTGAAGTATAGAGACTGATATTTCTTTTGGTATATATAATCCAATATATGTAAAAGATACTTAAACGTTTTTCTGGAGTAATATATTCACCGAGAATAAAAACCTTTTACTAAAAACAAAATATATGTAAGGTGTCTTTGGATGACCGTATTGAATTTTAGATATTTATATTTCTTTTTGTCCAAGTTTAACGATAATATCAAATAATAAAAACATGTAGAGGGAATGTATGCACCATTTGTATGATATCAAGCTCCGAGGTCGTGGTAAAAAGTAATTATATTGTTTGGTAGGTCATAAGATTGACAAGTCTTTCTTATGTAGTGATTTGGTTGTTGCACTTTAGGTGCTTGTTTTTTGCCCATGTAACGGGCCGAGATGAGAGATTCACTCTCATCCGTTGTACTTAAACGTTTTTTGGCGTAATATATTTTACCAGGGTGATCCCCTTTTACCTAAAAAAGAATATATGTACCATTTTCTAAAGAAATAGTATGTAGAAGAGAGAAATTACCAAAAAGCTAGAAATTTAATGCAAACAAAAAAAACAATACAAATAGCTGAAACCAAACACTTGACCTAGATAACTAGTACCAAACAAGCACACTCTCGGAAATAACACATCAGACTCGAAAACATGCAACACCATGATGAATCTCAAAATTTAAGTCCACAAAACCACTCCAGGCAAAAGGACCTATAAAAAGAGAAATAAATACATCCTAAAAGATTGTACTGGTTTGATGATACATATGTTAATATTCCTAGATGCTATAAGGTGTCATATATTCATGTTGTGCATGGCAAGGCCTTTATATTGCCTGCAAATGTCTATTGGCAAGTTTATCAATTTAAGTCCACAAATGTTTTAAACTCACACAGAACTGGAAGAAAATTGTTTACTTCTGATAATAGTTAAATCTGTCAGAAGCTCAATAAGAAAAAACAAATAAATTAATATTAATAAAAAAAATTAACACCACAACATGTCCCTCCATGGGGTTTGCATGAAAACTCATTCACAAGAAATGTTCCAGTGGAAAATATCATATTTGTTTGGTAATCATATTATTTGTGATGGTATTTTCCTTGTTAAATCATATTTTTTGTGTTAAGATGTGAAGTATATATAGAAAGCAATTTATGCCATAGAGAACAGTAATAGAACTACAAACATCACATGTATAGCCTTGCATGCACAGTTGAAAACTAATTCACTCCTGGCCATGCAAAGTTTATTTGATACTCTTATATCTTTTACTTACAAAGATGCATCTTAATTAACAGCATATCTTAAAACATGGAGATTATCTCATAAGATGTATACACATTATCATAATACATTATCTTTAATCTCTAGGAGGCCGGTATACATTCTATATTAACTACAGACATACGATCATTATCCGTTATCTAAGAGAGCTTCCCCATATTGCAGCTGGAAAAGGTTATACAAGCTTCGTCTTGGTTAGTAACACACACACATACACACACACACACACACACACACGAAATAGATAGATAATGTAGACACATTGTGATCAGTTTCTACTGTTTTGTTCTAAAATACTCATTTCACTTACCAATGATTTAATATATCGATTACCTTATTAATTGTTACAGTAATTATATATCTTATTAGTCTCCCCCATGAAGTGGTCCTTCGAAAATAACTTGTGATTCATTTGTGTTTGATAAGATTTTATAAATAACATGAATGGTACAAGATTAAGCATTTTAATAATAAACTTTTATGTGTTTTTTAAGGGTCATATGTTGCTTTTGTCAGACATATATCATATATATTTTCCTTTCTGGAAAGAACCACATTGATTCTATGTTTTCTCATTTCTGTTCGGTATCAATGGTTAGTACGATACTTTAACAAGTAACAACCATTAATATAAGCATGTGTGAGCATCAATAACTGTTTCACTTATATGAAGCTTAACTAGCATGAACTACTGTCTAATATTCAGAAAATATATTTACTTACATAGTCATATATATACTCATATGAGCTAATTATTATCAAAGATCTTTATATATAACCCTATATACAGAAGATTAGAAGCAGAAGCATGCAATGAAAGTAACGAAATGAAATTCAAATATACATAAACTTAATTATGACGTAATAAAGAAAAAGATTAACAACGAAGATGACGTCATAAATAAAAGTATCGATAGATCTGGTAAAACTAACCTAGTATTCGAGAATTCATGAAGTTTGCCCGTGCTAGAGAAGATCATAACACCAACCTCAGCATCACACAAGATCGCGAGCTCTTTAGCCTTTTTCAACAATCCACTCCTCCTCTTTGAGAAAGTAACTTGCCTACTCGTTGAATTATCGATCCTCCTAATCACGATCTTACCTCTTCCCATACCGATCCCTAATTAATTATTTTTCATCAATCAAAATTAAATCCACTTAAGTAAATCAATCAAACACCTAATCAATTCAACATAACACATATAAAAAATATATATGCATTCGTATATAGCTAAATGTATATAATACAATTAGATGTATATAATACAATTAGATACAGATAGACACATGTACATATAGATACAGATACAGATATAGATAAAAGATTTGTTAAATTAACGAATCTAAGCATAACGAATTATACGTGTGATCCATAGATCAAGTACCTGTGAGTGTGTGTTGTACAAACAAAAGATGAAATAAGTTGCTTACTTTGAGGTGATTTTTGGATGCAAACAATTAATTCACTCGTTTCTCTCTCTATATCTATAGGTTTCTCTTTCTAAATCTATTTGTGTATGTCTGTGTGTGATCTCTGGTTTCCCGATTGAGATAAGGGTCGTCTTCTACATTAGGAAAGTGTGTTTACATATAAGGTAGGTATTACAAAAAACCCTTTTCTCTCTCTATAAAACCACTATCTAGTTTTTAAAACCGCTATTGTTTTCTTTACCTGATTTAGTATATGAATAAGGTCATGACACGTGGGCCAATCAAGTTGCTACAGTGAATTAATTAGGTATTTTTTAATCTTAATTATTGGTTTTGACAATATGAATCCTATAGATCACTGACACGTGTGACTTTTTGTAGCACAAAAGCTCGACTTTTCATCTTTGAAGGGTAGTGGCTACTTTTTGTTTTGAGGGTTTCAAGATTTAGTGTTATGACTCTTTTACCCTCCTTCGATTCGTTAAACATTTAATATTCTTTCCAGTTATAAACCTTTGTCTTTCCTCTTTGAGCATATTAATTCCTTATATTTCCAATTAGAGTAAATTGGTGAAATGGTCCCTGTGGTTTGCTCAGATTGTATGTTTAGTCCGTTTTGGTCCCTAGTTTTAACCGGTGTTAAATAAATTCCGTTAGTAGTTACACGTTAGCCCTTTTGGCCAAAGACCATTGCAGCGTTCATCTTTTAAACTAAAGGCCATTTACAATTTAAAATTTTTAGTTTATTTAAAGTTTGTCGACTTTTTATATACACTTTTATAAAAAACATATATGTTTTTTAATAAGTTTTATACGTTTTGATATACGTTTTTATACACGTTATTATATACGTTTTTGTATACATTCTTATATATGTTTTATACATTATTCACGTATTTATAAAATCATATACATTCTTATATACGTTTTTATATACGTTTTTGTATACGCTTTTATATACGTTTTTATATATATATTTATATAGGCTTTTATAAACGTTCTTATGTATGTTTTTGTATACATTCTTATATACTTTTTTTTTATTTATTATTATTATTTTTTTTAATTTTTACTTTTATATATGTTCTTATATACTTTTTATATATGTTTTTTATATGTTTTTATATATGTTTTTGTATACTTTTTTATATACATTTTTATATACTATTTATATATGTTTGTATATGCTTTTATATACGTTTTTATAAAAATATACACGTGTATATATATGTTTTTATACACGTTCTTATATATTTATATATGTTTTTATGTATGTTTTTGTATACGTTTTTATATAAGTTTTTGTATACGTATATTTATATTTTTGTACATGTTTATATACGTATGCAAAAACGTATATATACATATACAAAAACATGTATAAAAACGTAAATAAAAGCATATACGAAAACATATATAAACACGTATAAAAAATATATAAGAGTGTGTAAAAATGTATAGAATAGTGTATATGTTTTTATATATACGTATATAAAAATGTTTATAAAAAGCGTATAAAAATATATGAAAAGTATATAAGAAAATATACAAAAACATATATAAAAACGTATGAAAAGTATATAAGAATACATATATATATATATATATATATATATATATATATATAAAGAAAGAACCATATATAAAAAATATAAATATAAATGTATAAAAAATATATATAAAAACATATGAAAAGTATATAAGAATATATACAAAAACATATATAAGAACGTGAATAAAAAAGTATATAGAAACGTATATAAAATTGTATGCAAAAACGTATATAAAAGCCTATAAAAACTTATATAANTGTTCTTATATACTTTTTATATACGTTTTTTATATGTTTTTATATATGTTTTTGTATACTTTTTTATATACATTTTTATTTACTATTTATATATGTTTGTATATGCTTTTATATACGTTTTTTTATAAAAACATACACGTGTATATATATGTTTTTATACACGTTCTTATATATTTTTATATGTTTTTATGTATGTTTTTGTATAAATTTTTATATAAGTTTTTGTATACGTATATTTATATTTTTGTACATGTTTATATACGTATGCAAAAACGTATATATACATATACAAAAACATGTATAAAAACGTATATAAAAGCATATACGAAAACATATATAAACACGTATAAAAAATATATAAGAGTGTGTAAAAATGTATAGAATAGTGTATATGTTTTTATATATACGTATATAAAAATGTTTATAAAAAGCGTATAAAAATATATGAAAAGTATATAAGAAAATATACAAAAACATATATAAAAACGTATGAAAAGTATATACGAATATATATTAAAAAAAACCCATATATAAAAAATATAAATATAAATGTATAAAAAACATATATAAAAACATATGAAAAGTATATAAGAATCTATACAAAAACATATATAAGAACGTGAATAAAAAAGTATATAGAAACGTATATAAAATTGTATGCAAAAACGTATATAAAAGCGTATAAAAACTTATATAAAAACGTATATGTTTTTTTATAAAAATGTAACAAAAATAAAAAAAAACTTTAAATAAACCGAAAATTTTAAATTATAAACGACCGTTTGTTTAAAGAATGAACGTTGCAACGGTCATTTGCCAAAAGGGCTAACGTGTAACTACTAACGGAATTTACTTAACGCCAGTTAAAACCAGGGACCAAAACGAAACCAACATTCCCCACAGGGAGGCCGCCTACAATTTTGAAAGACCATGGACTAAACGTGCAATCTGAGCAAACTACAGGGACCACTTTTGCAATTTACTCTTCCAATTATTACAAAACATGTCGTCAAGTATTGGATTGATAATTTTTCGTGTTGTGTACAATATTACGTACTAGTTAACTTATATTTTCCATATTTGGGTTTTTCTCATTTAGTTTTTCTTAGTAAGTTTTTTAATAAAGCAGTCCATTTCAATAGTCTTTTGCATTTGCAGTCCACACCATGGGATTATCTATGGGATTGTTTAGGAATTCTACTTATGGATGCATGGTCGTTGTTGTTGCTATGATGTCCAGTTTAGTTCCAATATTTTGTATGTAGGAGTATTTAGGTTTGAATATTGTAGCTTGTATTGTAAAGAGTTGTATGTAGTTAATTAGTATTCTGAATGGTGTTGTTTGGAAGAATGGGTATTGTCTAATGCTTCTTGATTGTATCTTGTAAGTTTCATTTGGTGATTACTGTATTTTATCCTTATCATGAACTTTGATTCTTGAGCCTTCCTGCTTTGTACTTAATTTAGTTTCTTCAAATATTAATAATTTTATTTGTCAGTTACAATATGACTCATACGTTACTCTAGGGCGGCTGAGCATCGGTTCAAAATCGAACCGAACTGACGAAAATGAAACCAAACTGAAACCGAAACCATTAGTATATAGAACCAAAACCGACCCGAATATGATCGGTTCGGCTCATTTTTGTGTCGGTTTGGTTCGGTTTATATGGTTTAGATGTGTTTTTCTCGGTTTTGGGTCGAACCGAAACTGAAATCCGTTAGTATATAGAACCAAAACCGTACCAAATATGGTCGGTTCGGTTCGGTTCGGCTCGGCTTGGTTTTCGGTTCGGTTCAGCCCTACCTTACTCTGACAGAATTGGATATCGTTGTTGTTATTGTTACAGTATGAATATCTGTTGATTATCATATTCATATACACATTTCTATTACTTCTTTTATTCTAAACATAATAATACTCTCTCCCTCTCAAAATTATATTCCCCGTTTGACATTTTCGGTCTTTATTTCTCAACTTTGAATTTAAGTATTTTTGTTTGTTTTATACAATACTTAATGAGAATTATACCAATAAAAATACACTTAAAACTCAATGCATTAATATATTTTGCATCAAGTATTATGTAATATAAATAAAAATACTTAATATCAAAGTTGAAAAATAAAGACCGAAAAAGTCAAATAGAACTATAATTTTGGGACAGAGGGAGTATAACAATAAGCATTGCATATAATATGTGACTAAGTATATGCTACTTAACATAATGATAGACAAGTGTCATATTCATTTTATCACCTCATATCAATCACTAAATTTGGGAAAATGGTATATCCTTTTATTTTTCTTTGCATACTTATCTTCCTACTTATATAATTTTGACAAGTGAAATAATCAATATACTATATTTTGAGAAAGAATTGATTCACGACACATTTTATATATTTGTATCGTAGGAGGATAATATAGAATGATACAAGTACTTATTTCCAATATTTTTACATCTTATGGTTAGACATGTTTTTGGGGATAAGCTTCCTTAAGAGAAGGTTCATAATTTAACCTTTTTAGGTCAAAATAAATAACTATCTTCACATATATTTTTATCGGCTTTTTTGTTTTCCTTTCATATACAATAACAAAAATTCATTAGAGAGATAGAGAAAGAAGATGATGCATGAAATGACTTAGGTTGGGCGTAATAGAGGCACCAATACCCACGGTTGGCATACCACACGCGAACACGATTATCGCCAAGCCACCACCACGTGTGGTGGTTGGAATTTGGCACTATGCGTGTTTAGTGAAGGGTTTTGTAATGTACTAAATGGTGATGTAGCAATGGTGGATATGGTAACTACTACATCGAGCCTTAGAATGATACTTTCATGGATGAAATGTGAAACTTCTTGTTTTAAACTCATATGTAGGGAATATGATCCTATTTAGTTAGAGAGAGAGAGAGAGAGAGAGAGAGAGAGAGAGAGAGAGAGAGAGTAAAATTATGCCTTGAGGTATGTTTAATGTGGTTTGAATCAAATTCTTGTTGTTTTACCGGGTCTTGTTTATCGGGTCCTAACCAGATATATGCCACATTTTTTTGTTGTTCTATTAGTGTTCTTCAAAATGTCATTCACCTTTTATGAGACTATAATTTTCTGTGTTGCTTTGTTCCTGTAGAAGCAATAAACTGCTCCTCGTGCTAGCATATGTAGGTTCCTTCATATGTGGCAAGTGATGTCCTCAGAACACGTGACACAAGTGAAAGAACAATGTTAGCCTCGAATTGGTTTTTATCCCAAGACAAAACTGTGGTGTAAAAGTCAATATTAGTTAAGGTCGGCCAGCTGGATAAATGAGTTACCTAAAACAAAATGTGGTCGGTGTATTTATACATCTCATTTAATGTACCTGAAAACATAAAGAAATGGTGAGCTACACTATGACTAGCCTAGGTGCTACATAGCATGTCCACGTAGGGGACAACATCCAGCAATAAGCAATATCCAGGTGTCACGCTTGGTCCTTGGCAAGAACCGTTGGATAAAAGAGTGCTTACCTTTAACACGTGGCTCCTGCCACGTCATTTATTCACTTGCAACTGTTCGGCCTAGTTGTCCTCCGGTAGGGCTGCAAACAAGCCAAAATTTTATTAAGCAACTCGAGCTCGAGCTTAAGCTTGACTCGATCGAGTCGAGCTTTTATCGAGCTCAAGTCCAAGCCCAATAAACTATCTCAAAACACATAATGAGCCGAGATCGAGCTTTCAATAACTTTTGCTCGAACTTATATTGAGCTTTTCAAGCCTTTATGTATATTAACATTTTTATTAAACATATTTATGTAAACAACCAAAAATGCTAATGCGAATATTAGTAGAATAGTTGAATATTTATCGTAGAAGGATTTTTTAAACGTTAATGCTCCAATGTTTTATATAAGTTTTTTCCTGTTGAGTTCATCGCGTATTTTCTTGACTTTATTGATGAGTTTGCCTGTCGAATACAATATTTATGTATAAAATCGAGCTTTCGAGCCGAGCTCGAGCCTTATTAGAGCTCAAACTTGGATGATTAAAGCTTGACGAGCTATCGAGCCGAGCTCAAGCCTACCTTGTGATTTTCGAGTCGGATTGACTTGACTACAGCCCTATCCTACGGATTTTTCCATTGACATTTAATGCAACATTTTAGCGTTTAGATTTAGTATTCAAAATATCCAGAAAGATATTGTGAGGAAAACCAGGATAAAATTATTGTGAAAAATATGTTTGTTTGACCAGAATAATGATAAGAACTTGAGGATCAAACCATAGTTAATCAATAATTATGTAGTGAATGCTATTTATCATTTATAGTTAAGGATGTATAAGTAATTTGATTTTTCTTATCGGATTTGCTAACAAAAAATCCATCGATTTTGTTTAAACATTTCATATTTATAAAAAGAGTAAATTACATGAATTGTCCTTGCGGTTTGTCAGAAACTGCAACTATATATAGTCCTTGAAACTTTTGAGTTGCATTGACCATCCTTATCTTCACAAAGAATAACACCTGTTAAATCCCTTCACGTGACATGCACATGAGAGTATTATAGTCTTTTTCTCTTATGACTCTCTTTTATATATGATTATAACATCTTATCAATTTATGCACAGTTCTTGTCATGATTGTATCTTCATCTCAAATCAAAGAATACAAACCAAAACCTTAAAAATCATTTTGTTAAAGCTTTGTCAATAATACTTCTACCTTTATTTTACAAGTGAAAGTCTTGACTTTTATGTTGCAGCTTTATAACATGACAGGTATTTATCAAAAAAGGAAACAAGTAGATTTTATTATAAACCTTGTTATGGAACTTTTCAACACATAACCCATAATCCAAAATCAAGAATAAAAATCAAAAAGCTAAAGTCAAAGTTTAAAAGCCACCACCATTTTAACATTTTCAAAGCAACTCGATCATCTAAAAGATTAGATCTCTAAAGACATCTTATCAGAGTTAACATTTTTTATGCTAAAAAGTGATTTTCCGATAGTGGAGGTCGGAGGTGGTGGCATCGATAATGGCGGTTCCAATTGTTGTCCTTTTTAAGGATTCGTCGCCGATGAAAGTTATAGCATCCCCAGGTGGTTGTTATCATGTTGAAACTTCAAAGTTTTTGTCTTTTGGACATGAATTTATTTTTCATCTTTGGACTTCTTTTGAAATTAATTATGTTCATATTAGAAATCCTATTAAATGGTTTTGATTTTGGTGGTGTTCTTTATGCCTGGTAAAAAGAAAGAATGTGTAGATAAAGAGAAAAAACTAAAAATAGTTTTTGATAAAATATAAAAAGTTAAAAATATCTTTCGTAAGTTTGTACAAGTTATTGTGAGAGTTTGTAAAAGAAAGATATTATTTTATCAATCTAAAGAAGGAAAAGATAAAAGAAATATTAAGAGACAATAATAACCTCATATGCATGTCACATGAGAGGATTTAGCGGATTAAGTTAACGAAAGTTAAAACCAAGAACTTAGGGTGTTATTCTTTGCGAAGATAAGGATGGTAAATGCAACTCAAAAGTTTCAAAGACTATAGATGCATATCGATGTAATTTACTCTTATAAAAATGACATTTATTTCTTAAAAGCTATATGTAAATGCATATCGATATGTGTAAGTGCTTTAATATTTTAGGTAAGTATGCTATCTTTCATTTTGAGTAGGAAACAAGATCCATTAATTAATTAGATAAAATTCAAGCACATTAGCTATAAACATTAATATATCACGTCTTTAGATGAACGAACAGCAATTCGTTATAAAAAAACACTAATGTGGTCAAGATTATTTGACTTCTCGTTTTAACATATATATTGTTCAAGAATAAATCAATGGTTTCCAAGTCAATCTCACACTTGCAATATGCAAATGTAATATACAAAATGTTGTTTTACAATATTTCAAAATTATATTTATCTTATATATCTATGCACAAAACGAATGAGAAATTCTCAATACTTTTTCTTAGCGTTTTGGTTATGTAAGCTTACTCTCGTTATTGTCATTACAAAAAAAATAAATAAATAAATAAAAAATTGTCATTTGTTAACGTTTCTTTACACGCTTTAAAATAGTGTGTAGAGTTATGTCACATTTGGCACTTCTAAATATGTATAAATTTATTATGCATAAGTGGGACGATATATAAACAATTATCGAATTTTCACATTTACAAGTATAAAGAAAAAGGTATGACACTTGTAAATGCAGAGAAATTTAAAATATGCCTACACTTATAAGTGTACAATTCAGTTTGTAGCACTCATTTTCTTCACACTCCCTCTTGTGTGGGAAAATTGGGTCTGACAAATTTTACACGTTTAAAAGTTGACAAATTGTAAATTTCTTCAAACTTACAAGTACAAACGTTTCTTATGCATATACAAATGTGAAATAACTCTTTATTTGTTAACGTTTCTTTACACGCTTTAAAATAGTGTGTAGAGTTATGTCACATTTGGCACTTATATATATATATATGTATAAATTTATTATGCATAAGTGCGACGATATATAAACAATTATCGAATTTTCACATTTACATGTATAAAGAAAAAGGTATGACACTTGTAAATGCAGAGAAATTTAAAATATGCCTACACTTATAAGTGTACAATTCAGTTTGTAACACTCATTTTCTTCACACTCCCTCTTGTGTGGGGAAATTGGGTCTGACAAATTTTACACGTTTAAAAGTTGACAAATTGTAAATTTCTTCAAACTTACAAGTACAAACGTTTCTTATGCATATACAAATGTGAAATAACTCTTTATTTGTTAACGTTTCTTTACACGCTTTAAAATAGTGTGTAGAGTTATGTCACATTTGGCACTTATATATATATATATGTATAAATTTATTATGCATAAGTGCGACGATATATAAACAATTATCGAATTTTCACATTTACATGTATAAAGAAAAAGGTATGACACTTGTAAATGCAGAGAAATTTAAAATATGCCTACACTTATAAGTGTACAATTCAGTTTGTAACACTCATTTTCTTCACACTACCTCTTGTGTGGGGAAATTGGGTCTGACAAATTTTACACGTTTAAAAGTTGACAAATTGTAAATTTCTTCAAACTTACAAGTGCAAACGTTTCTTATGCATATACAAATGTGAAAAATCTATTTTTTTTTTTTATAAACTTGTTCACATGCATAAAAAATTTGTCAAGAATTCTCACATGCTTCCACCTTGCTTCTGACCTCAAAGTAAATTTTAATAAAAGCAAAATCTATGGCATTAGGGTTAATAATCATGATTTGAACTCCGTTGCAATATCAATTAGTTGTCAACCTTCCTAACTCCCTTGCACATACTTAGGCCTCCCTATAGGTGCTAGCATCTCTAGAAGTGCTAATTGGTACCCTTTTTTAGAACATTTTCAAAAGCCTTTTCAAGTTGTAAAGCAAAGGCTTTTTCCTTTGGTGGTCGCCTCATTCATACTAAACCCGTTCTTGGAAGCCTCGGAGTATATTACTTCTCAACATTCAAGGCCCCAAAGATGGTTATTAGCAAACTTGAAAGATAAGAAGAAAATTCTTTTGGGGTGGTACATCCAATTCTAATAAGATACCCTAGATCGCATGGGATAAAGTAATATCTCCTCTTAATCAAGTTGGTCTTGGTATCGAGAGTCTATGGGTAAGTAACCTTGGCATGCTAGGTAAATGGTGGTTAAGATTCCATTGTGAAAATAATGCTCTTTGGTGTAAATTGATCCATTCGATTCAAGGTTCACAAGGTGGCCTCTATGACTTAACCTCTATTAGAAGTAAAACTGGTCCTTGGTATCAAATTACAAAATTGAATGTCAACTTATATATGTACGAAATCGACCTTCACTAGCTCTTCAAAAAAAAGATGGGAAATGGTTCAACCACTCGGTTTTGGCTCGATAAATGGGTAAGAAATGCTCCAGTTTGTTATACGTTTACAAGGATTTTTTGGCTTGATTCACAACCTCAATGTTATGTTTTTACCGATCTCCAATAGCTTCTAGTGTTGTTTCTGCTTCCATCCTTGTCTGATCAGCTATTAGGCCTCATAAGTCATAACATGCCACAAAACATTAATTCCCAAGATCCAGCCTTTTCTTTGGATAACCTAGTGCCCGCTAGACACATGGGCTGTTGTTTCATTGGGCTTGGACCAGATTGCTTAGATAGAGGTTGAGAATGATGGGTTATTGGAGCTGGAGAGTCTTGTTTCAAACTTACACCTCTCGAATTTAGACGATAAATGTGAATGCATATTAGATGGTTCAAGAGTGTTCTCAGTAAAAAGCGTGCGGAAGCTCATTATCAATTCTTCTTTGCGCACAAACGAATCTCGAATAAGATGGAACAAAATAGTACCCATTAAGGCTCACATTGCTTCATGGAGAACTGAAAACCAAAGAATCCCAACTAGAGTAAATCTAGAATATAGAGGTATAGATCTTCACTCAATATGTTGCCCGATGTGTGATGATGATTTAGAGATGGAAGAGCATATCCTAGAAAAATGTATTGTAGCAAAAAAACACATGGGCCAAGATCCTCAAATGGTGGAATATTCATCATATATCCGTATCGCAAAAAAAGAAATGTGTTGTAGCAAAAAAACACATGGGCCAAATACCACTTCAGGGACATTTTTTGCTAGAAATCTTGTATGAGGACAACTTTCGCAAAATCGCGAAAGTTAAGGGACATTTTTTGCAGTTTACCCTAAACTATGTCATTATAAGCAAGTGTTGAATCTTAATTTTTTAAGTCTTCCATTTTAGAAATGTTCCAAATGCTTTATAATGTAGTATAGATAATAACATAACACATACAAATGTTTTTGAGACAATCCACTGTTTATGAACACTATTTTATATATATATATATATATATATATATGGAAGGGATCAGGTACGTTTTTGGCTTTTAGTGCGGATGGTACGGACGAATCTCAGCCCTCCATCTAGTCAACCATCTGAAAAAGGCGGAATGGCAATATCGTAAATATCCCATCTTTTTTAAAAATCTTTACTATCATATTAGATTTTTTTCTGAAAAAAATTCAAAAAATAAAGAGGACAACAAATAATTAAGAACCGCTGAAAAAATTTTAAAAAAAAATCGTTTTCATCGTTAAAGGTAATGTGATATTAGCGTCTGATTTTGACTTTTGTAAAAAAGTCAAGATCAGATCTTGATATCACATAATATCCTTTTTGATTATTAATATCACTTTTGTATGAATGATGATATTAAGTTTTTTACTAATATCACCGTTTCTTTTTTTGTTCCACTGTTGATTTTACAAGTATAAAAACTTAATATCACTTAATGTCTTATAATATCATTGTTAGTCTTATAATCTAAATACATTTTATTTAATAAAATTGTTAATATCATAGTAATTATCATGCTTTCTTAATATCAAAGTTAATTTTTTTTAATACCACCGTAACTTTTTCTTAATATCGTAATAAAAAAAACAGTGATATTAAGTTTTTTTTTGCTAATATCAACGTAACTTTTTAAGTAAAATCGTTAATATCACGGTAGGACTCATAAATATCCTAAATATCATCGTAGGACTCATAATCAAAAACAAAAAAAATGCTCAGAAAAATCTGAAAAAATAAAAAAAAAATAAAGAAGATGGATGGACGGCCCAGATCTATCCGTACGTCCGCACAAATTAAAAAAATCCGCACGTGATCCTTTGCCTATATATATATATATATATATATATATATATATATATATATATATATATATATATATATATATATATATATATATATATATATATATATATATATGGACCGTTAGACCCTAATATGGACCGTTAGATCTATTAATTGATGCTAGATGAGATTAACATTAAATTAGTGGCATTATAGTAATTAAATAGAGTTTTAAAGGGTATTTTGGAGAATTTCAATCCAAATATGGTCAATCTTTTACAAATTTTCGTCTAACTTTTATACATCTTGTCCACATTTTTTATTTGATACATCAATACACAACTTCCACATTTTTTATTTCATACATCAAATACATAACATTTTTTATTTCATAAATCAACTACACAATTTCAAAGGAAATGATACATTAGGTGAATATACAAATGATACAACGAGTACACAAAACAAATCCATATTCCAATAAAATCCATAAGAAAATAACAGTTCGTGTAGCAAAATATCTGGAATAAACCAACACCATCTTTTAAAAACATCCCACCAATATGCCTAAAAATATATTACAAAAAATAACTAAATCCTAAACTCCCACGTCCCACAGATACAAAATGATTATCAACATTATAAAAATTGTTACACTAAAAGTCTGATCCATGTACATAGCTCAAACCCACTAATACAAAACTAGAACATGTATTAAATCACTTTTAATGTTACGCCTATATTTTCAGATACATCGGTACAACAGCGACACCGACGACAACAATGGCATACCATGATGTATCCCGTGTACCGGCGACACATACCATGATGTACCCGATGTACCGGCCTTTCCTTGCATCACATACCATGATGTATCCACTTTCTCGAACCCACTTGCCTTTCATCACGACCACAAGTCCAAAAAATACCCTCGCCCAAAAACGGCCATGAACCTGCCTGAAAACGAAACTCCAACGGATCTTACAAATACAGATCTTACACAAAAATAAGATATAGCATAACCCCAACCCAACTGAATATCTCGTGTAAAACAATAGATCGAAACAAAACCAAATGAATATCTCCTGTAAAATACTAAATTGTAACAAAAACCAATTCGAGACCCACATACACCACGACGGAATAGATCTTACAAAAAATAGATCTTACAAAAAAGATCTAAACACCCCGACCTATCCGTTCGATACCCACATACATCAACAGATCTTGGTTGTTATTTTTTTCTTGGTTGTTCGAGACAAACCACAACTAAAAACAATCAAATCTGGTGATGAAGAGACGCCGGTACGAAAGAAAAAGAAAGGTTGTCACCAGAAAAATGATGTGGTACACTGTTGGTTTGTTGCATTTATTTGACGACGGCTAGGGTATCGGGATAGGGTTTTAGTCGGCTTCGAAGATCCAAGCACGATGGGTCGCTGGTGGTTTTTTGACTGCCAATTAGAGGTAGAAGATGGATATTAGCAAATGAGCAGAGAAGAAACAATTGATGGCGTTATAAACTATGAAAATTAATTTTACCCTTTAACTTTGCAAATGAGCACAAGGACAAATACCTAATTTACCCTTTAACTATACAAATTAAGTTTTATTAATTTTCTTTTTTCTTTTTTTGTGTTTTAAATGTATTGCCACTTGCCCTCCTCCTATTGGTTATTGAATAGATCTTATTTTTACAATTTTAACATTGATCTTATTTGAACTCAACNTATATATATATATATATATATACACATGAGAAAAGTTCAAATGCTATTTTGGTGTTTGCCAAGTGACAAATCCCGACCATTCATCTAGTTTAATCTAACAGTGAGAATTAACCTAAAATTTAATACATAAACCTAAGTCCATGTTTTTTTTCCTTTGTCATTTTGTCTTTCTTATTTGTTTACATTTTTTTATTGTCTTTTTTCTTCGTACTTCACTTTTTTTTCTTTGCTTTCATATGTTTTCGTCTATTTTCGTCAGTTTGCATACATCTTCATCTATTTTCATATGTTTTCATACGTTTTCGTCCTTTATTTATGTTTTCGCCCGTTTACGTTCGTTTTCGTCTGTTTTCTTACGTTTTCGTTCAGTTTCATACCTTTTCGTCCGTTTTCGTCCGTTTTCTTACATTTTCGTTCATTTTCATACGTTTTCATCCATTTTCTTACGTTTTCGCCCATTTTTGTCCGTTTTCATACGTTTTCGTCCCTTCACGTCCGTTTTCATACGTTTTGGTCTGTTTTGTTATGTTTTCATTCGTTTCATCCGTTTTCATCTGTTTTTTTTTGTTTTCGTCCATTTTACATACGTTTTCATCTGTTTTCAGACTTGTTATTACGCTTTCATACGTTTTCGTCCATTTTCTTGCATTTTCATCCGTTTCTTACGTTTTCGTCCGTTTACTTACTTTTTCACCCATTTCGTCCGTTTTCATACGTTTTCGTCCGTTTTTTACGTTTTCGTTCGTTTTCATACGTTTTGTCCATTTTCATCCGTTTTCTTTCGTTTTTTTCCTATTTTTCATGCGTTTTCGTCCGTTTTCAGACGTGTTTTTACGTTTTCATACGTTTTTGTCCGTTTTCATACGTATTCGTTCATTTTCGTCCGTTTTCTTACGTATTCATTCATTTTCATACGTTTCTGAATATAACAAATGATATTCAGTGATATTCAGTGATATTCAGATTATCACTTGTGATTTTCTGAATATCACTTGTGATATTCTGAATATCACTTGTGATTTTCTTACGTTTTCATCCGTTTTCATTCGTATTCGTTCGTTTTTTTACATTTTCGTCTATTTTCATACGTTTCTGAATATCACAAGTGATATTTAGTTATATTCAGAATATTACTTGTGATTTTTCTGAATATCACTTTTGATTTTCTGAATATCTATCACTTGTGATTTTTTGAATATCACTTGTGATATTATGAATATCACTTGTGATTTTCATGCTATAAAACATTAGTTGAAAATCACTTGTGATGTTCAGAAAATCACTTGTGATGTTCAGAATATCACTTAAGATATTCAGAATATCACTTGTTATGTTCTGAATATCACATAATATCACTTGTGATATTCAGAAACATATGAAAACGTCTAAGATAGGCCAAAAACATTTTAAAACGTACGAAAACTTATGAAAACGGACAAAAATGTAAGAAAACGGACGAATATGTATGAAAAAGGACAAAAACATATGAAAGCGTAAAAACACGTATGAAAACGGACAAAAACGTTTGAAAAATGGATGAAAACGAAAGAAAAAGGATGAAAACGTATGAAAAGCGTAAGAAAATGGACGAAAATGGGCGAAAACGTAAGAAAATGGACGAAAACATAAGAAAACGGACGAAAACGTATGAAAGCGTAAAAACACGTCTGAAAACGAACGAAAACGTATGATAAATGGACGAAAACGAAAGAAAACGAATGAAAACGGATGAAAACGTATGAAAACGAATGCAAAACGAAAGAAAACGGACGAAAATGTATGAAAACGGACGAAAAGGTATGAAAACGAACGAAAACATAAGAAAACAGAAAAAAACGTAAGAAAACGGACGAAAAAGGACGAAAACGTATGAAAACGGACGAAAACAGATGAAAATGGTCGAAAACAGATGAAAAGAGACGTAAACTTATGAAAGCGAAAAAAAATAAAAAAAAAAACGTTGTTAGGAACACGTTTTACTAGTTATCAAGCCTCTGTCATTTGTAATAAGTAATAGGCTGCCTAGGTTATTATTTCTTATGTTTAATGTTGCTAATCAAGCCCAAAAGGCTTAAGAAAGCCCACGTATGAAAGGTGGAAGGGACTAGAAATGTTGCCCTANTTTTTTTTTTTTTTTTTTTTTTTTTTTTTTTTTTTTTTTTTTTTTTTTTTTTTTTTTTTTTTTTTAGGATTTTAATATATGAATATTGGTTGGTCTTTAAATCTTTATAAGAAGACCACTTTTTTTTCCGTCCATGGCATATTCTAACTTTTTTCTTAATAATTTACAATGTTTGAGTCCACTTCAAAAAGACTTTAACTAGATAAAGCATTCGTCTTTTTTAAAACTTAATTTTGAAGCCGACTAATCTACTCTGTTTAAGTTCATGCCACTAAGACTTATAGATAAAGCGCTCATGTTTTTTTAAAGGGAATATCTTCGCTACAGTTTGCAGCAGAAAAGTCATCTACTTCTCATTGAAAAATGTATTTATTGAAAAATGTATTTTAATATTTTCACGTACAGCCCTCAAGTTTTATGATTTTACACAATTGATCCCCCATGTATATCCTTGCAGCAGACAAGTTTTCCCTTTTTTAAAATTAAGTTTTAAACCTCTCCAACTACCTTTTCCTTTTTTATCTTTGTATTTTATTATTATAGTGTATTTGTGTCTAATTTAGATGTTACTTATAACTACAAATATTTTATAATTGCTATTACTACTCCCTCCGTATCAAAATTATTTTTAAGAGACAAAAATCACATAGTTTAATAAAAGTGAGTCCACTTTAATTTTTAACTACTCAAATAGATATATTCCCCCACTAAATTATCTATGTTTTACTTAAAAAAGAAAGTGGATAATTATTTTGAGACATCACGAAAGGAATATGGACAATGATTTTGAGACGGAGGGAGTATTAATTTTGACATTATTATAGTAACGCGTATCAAACCAATTATGGATGTATGACCCTGAAAGATGTGAACTTACAAGATGCTTTTTCATTACAAATTCTTCTTTAAAAAGGTAAATTTCGATCTAAATGCCAAGCTCATCCCAAAAAATCAGAGTTGCATACGAGAGTGTGCGAGATGTGCTATCGCACAGGACCTCCAGATTACAAGGGCCTCAAAATTTGCATATAACATGTACGTATATATATTGTATACTATACATATTCTATAAAACTTAACACAAATATTTGATTCAAATTGAATAGAAAAATAGCAAAAACATTTTTAAAACTATTTTTTTTTTATTATTTTATCTCTTTAAAGTATTATTTAAAATTTATTGTTAGGCCTCACTTTTGTAGTTAAAATGAAATTTGCACAAGGCCTCCGCAAATACAGAAACGGTACGGCGGAAAATGGATCTTATATTGAAATACTCCGCCGCAACAAGCATGTTTCAGTTCATGTTTGGATACCAAAGGGCTTATGTCCCAATGGTATAGTTGTGTTAGAAGCCCCTCAATCAAAATGATTGTATGTTTAAATCATGCTTAAGATATGTGAGATAGTTTGTATATTTGTATATTAATTACTGTTCTAAAAAAATAATAAAAGGAAATAAAAAATAAAAAATAAATAAAATATCAGTTGGTTATAAGCTCACTATATTTCATTTTTAAGCTTCAATAATAACTATAAATATTGCATACGTTCATATGACAACAATTGTACTAATGTAGTAAAAAAAAAAATAGGGTTCTTTCTCTCCCCTTGGGAGAGAAAAAAAGGAGATTCTGGCCGCCATCAAATCCCTAACCGTTCATTGCATATAACTCGATTCCTCTTGTTCATTACTCCTAGATCTATCATCTATGATCGTTTATAGGGGCTTAAACAATTGCATTTTGAGTTTTCTAGAGGATTTATGAGATTACGGTCGGAATGCTTTGTCTATTGACACCCTCTTTATCTTGTGGCTAGATTTGTTTGATGGGACGTCACGTCTTGCTGCTATTGGAACCCTATCACTTTTATTTTAGGGATTTGCATTGATTGATCTGTTTGATTAATTTATCCGATCATGTTTTCGAATCTTGTTTCTTATAGATTCGATTCGAGGCGCGGCTGGTTTCAGCCGCTGTTATTATCTAGACCCTTACTGCTGTTAAGATTTTAGACCTATATTGTTATAATTTAGGGTTTTGATAATTTGTTTTACCCTAGATCTATTGGATCGACTGGATTGGTTCGTGAGCTGCTAGATGGAGGGGTGAGGTCTGATCATGCATACTCTAAGCCCTGGCTGGTCTTGTGCATGTGTTTGGATGTATGGAATGCATATTACAAATCTCCTATAGGTATTGACTCTTTGTTCGTCTTTATGGAAGTTAGCCGTGAAGGCTACTTAGAATTGGCTTCAATGTTGGATTTCAGACTCAAGTGAACCGGAGCAATTGTTTGCCTTATTCATACCAGCTATGGGGATGGAGTGGCTATTCGGTTGGTGAGTTCCTGGCCTGCTATTAGCTGTCTAGAAAGTTGATTACTGCTTCTTTCTTTGTTAGTAAATAAGAATGGTTGTATCATTCTTTATTAGTGGTTTGCTTAGTAACTTGTTGTAAGCTTGTGAATAAGTTTGGTTTTTCATTCTCATGCCATTTGATTTGTTGCACTACGGTGCACTCTTATTGCCCATGTAATTGGCTGGGTTGAAGGACTTCATCTACACCTTTTGTACTTCAATGATTTTTTGTGTAATACATTTACCAGAGAAACCCTTTACCCCAAAAAAAACAGCAATTGTACTAAGAACCTAGCAAGAAGCTAGCATCAAGTGTTACAATGATTAGATATGACGTTACGAGGGTTAGAATACCACTCTATCCAGTTACAAAAGTTTTTGCTACATCTACTAGAAATCCAATTGAATGAGTGAAGCTTTACATCATTTAGAATAACATCTTTGTTCCTTCAGTTGTTCTTGAAAGTTATCTCGTTTCTGTTCCGCCAAAGTATCCAAATAATTGATTGAATCACACCATCAAGAAGGTATGTGAGTATATTAGGATTTAAAAGAAGAGCTAATACCATTAAAAAAAAGCACTATACTTGTCCAAAATGTGACTTCTGCGTAGCGAACTAAAAAAAATCCTTGTCTGTACACTAATGTTAACAATTTTGTCTTTCTTTGAGTATTATGACAGTTTTACCCTTCCAAATTACATAAATGGTCGTTGTTGGTTTGCGAAAATTGCATCCACCGTCCCTTGGCTAAATTACATAAATGGTCCCTGTCGTTTGGAGAAAATTGCGTCTACCGTCCTTATTTTTTTTCCATTTTTTTTTTCTAAATTCATTTTTGTTTTCAAATATTTTTTTTTGTGTGAAATTATTTTTTTTAGAATTTTCTTTTCCGTGACATGTGAAAATTTTTTTTGGCCGCTTTATGGTTCGAATCATCAAAAGTGTAAAACACAAAACTTGTCTGAAATGATGTTTTACATCAAGACTCGCGAGATTTTAAAATGAAAATGCAAAACAAGGGCTGTTTACTACCAAAAACTTAAGCGGTTTCGGTATCGATTTTAAATCACGATTTTGACCCCTTTCTGGTCCGAATCATCTAAAGTGTAAAACATAAAAGTTGTCCGGAATGATGTTTTACATTAAGACTCTCGAGATTTTAACCTGAAAATGCAAAACAAGAGCTGTTTACTACCAAAATTTAAGCGGTTTTCAACCAAATTCATAATTATAAACTCTTGTAAATTTTATATTTTGTGTAAATCATCAAACTTATTTGAAAAAAATAGGGATCAAAACATAAGAAAAAAAATTATTTCGAAAAAATAAATAATAATTTCAAAAAAAAATTGAAAAAAAATAAGAATTTCGAAAAAAAATTGAAAAAAATAAGAATTTCGAAAAAAAAATTGGAAAGAAAGATAGGGACGGCGGACGTAATTTTCTCTAAATAGCAGGGACCATTTATGTAATTTAGCCTAAGGACGTTGGATGCAATTTTCAAAAATTTAAGGGTAAAATGGTCATCACAGAATTTATTTTTTATATCTTTATTACTCAAAGAAAGACAAAATTGTTAACATTAGTGTACATACAAGGATTTTTTTTAGTTCGCTACGTAGAAGTCACACTTTTAACAAGTATAATGCTTTTTTATGGTATTAAGGTTATAAATAGCGTGAGGCATGGCGTGACGGCATGGTCAAGCCTCAAGCCTTAGCGTGAGGCATGACGGCATGGCGTTTTTAAGGCGTGAATTAAGGCGGCAAAAAGTATTTATAGATTTATAGATTTATATTATATTTCATTAGTATATCATATTTCATATACATCGAGTTTACAAAAAGTGTTATACATAAGCAATAAAGTCAAGAAACTCTTTTTGCATTTGTAATCTTCTTCAAATACTAGTAAACACCTAAACGCCAAATACCAGTAAACCTCAAATACGATGCCCAAATTCCAATTACTAGTAAATGCCCTTAAACGTCTCAAATACCAATACACCTTATCGCGCCTTATCGCACCTCATCTCATGCCAAGCCTTAAGACGGCGCCTTGGTCTGTTTCGTGGCTTAGAGGTGACGTCTTGCGCCTTTGCAGCGCCAAGGCGCGCCTTTTAGAACATTACTATTAGCCCTTAAAAGAAAAACATCCTTAATTCATATGCACCAGTTGTTCTTGAAAGTTATCTCGTTTCTATTCCGCCAAAGTATCCAAATAGTTGATTGAATTACACACCATCAAGAAGATATTATGTGAGTATATTAGGATTTAAAAGAAAAACATCCTTAATTCATATGCACATATGACAAACCAACTTCCAATCACCAGAACATTTAGTCATTTCTAAGTACACAGACTATTACTTAGATTGCAATATATTGCCCTGCCTTCGAAAAAGAATTAGGAAAAGTCAAATGCGCGCATTGGAGACATAAGCTTAGAATGGTTTTGGTTAAGTTCAGGAAAAGATTGAGCAGTATCGACCGGTTGAATTGAAAATAATGTTAAAATTTTAAGGCTAATGGCATCTAAATGTATCATAGTTGTCATCATTTCCTTTTATATGTATTCAACATTTTTTTTTGTTCCTTTTATATGTATAATGTATTCAACATTTTTTTTTGTTGCTATTATGTGTACTAAACTTTATTTTTTGGTACTAAACATTTTTGTTGCTATTATGTATTCAACTTTATAACCATCTTGCCCCTCCCATGTTAATAAAATGAGGGGCAAAATGGTCATAAAGTACACAAAAATGCCAAAAAAATCAAGTTTAGTACACATAATTTTATATATATATATATATATATATATATATATATATATATATATATATATATATATATATATATATATATATATATATATATATATATATATAAAACAGGTTGTAAAGTTCGTATAAGGTTAGAATTGGATATCGTTTCTAGAAGATACAAGCTAGTTAAGTTTATTGCAGAACACAACTATATGCTTTTACCAAAAGAGTACAAACATTTTACAAAAAAGCAAAGAAGAATGAGACAAGCAGAAAAATTGTTTATTGTTAAAGCAGCAAATAACAAGATTGGTCCAACACGGGCTCACAACTTGTTAATGACTATAAAAGGTGGGTATGAATATGTTCATAGGACAGTTGATGATTTTAAGAATGAACTGTGGGATATTAATATGTTCATAGGGGAAAGTGACGT
>LBNU01011641.1:25426-40188 GCA_014162995.1 Artemisia annua | reverse complement strand
AGGCTGAGGCCATCATCAGAAAACATAGCAAGGGGGACATCATGGAACTTGACCCACACCGGGATGTTAGTCAAATCCTCTTTAAGTAGATTTGTGTTCAACGTCCACGGTTTAAGAATAATAGGAACATTTCTGATCAACCAAGGACCGTTTTCAAGCACATCATCAACACCTTTCTGAGAAGTGAACTTAAAGAAGAAGAACCCCTTTGCATTCATCATTACCTTTTGCACACCAAACTTAGCCCACGCATTGCGTACATAATAATCAACAACAGGAAACGCAAGACGTTGACCAAGGAAGTAACCGTAGAGAGTGTTCTCAAACCTCGTGTTCACCTCTTCCACTATTTTCATAGGAACTGAAAGGTCAACATCATCCTTCTTTTTGCTACATTCCAATCTCCTAAAATTAGACTCGTTCTTCTTGGGTTCATTAGAAGTAGCACCCACGTAACTAACCGTATTCACTCCAGCACTACTAGCAGTATCAACCGTATTAGTACCAGTAGTAGCGCCATTAAGTTTTAATAAACCAGCAGCCTCATTAACATCCACATTACCACCAACATCACTAGTACCAACCCCAACAGCTGTCTTAGATGTATTATCACCAGGTACAGGTTGTGTACCCGTTTTGTTCGCCTCTCCCAAATCCGACATCCCAAGAACGAACCCTAATCAAAAAGTAATCGCACACCCTAAAACTACCAAACTCGTATAAACCCTAGTTGGAAAAACTAGGGTTTAAAAATCATGAAAGCACAATATCCTAACCCATAGATATGTCAAATCAAAAGTAATTCGATAGGAAGTAATAGCAAATTGAATTCGACAAGAAAAACCCTAACCAGTGATTTGAATACACCCTAAACGTGAAGAGATACGATCGAGAATAAGACCCTAAACAAACTAAGAATCAGGAGAAAGATTCAGGCTTGTAAGGGATTTAATCAAGAACGATTAATTGGAAAAAAACGATTTAGGGTTTATGGGAGTCGAAAAAAATCGCCAGAGGATTTGGGTCGATTTAGGGTTCCATGATTAAGACCATAAATTTCATAGTTAGGATTTTGTCGGGAGCATAGTCATCTGACTTTAAGGTAAATCAAGATTTTTCAGAGCGATCACCAAAGTAATCATATGATTTATAAACCTAAGTGAATGAGTCGCGCTTGTTGGATAATGCTTTTTCTTTTTAATGGCAAGGCTAACAATTTGTATTAACGACGTCATAGCAGTTAGCTAGATTACATAAAACTTGAAAACAAATAGTACTAACAATTATTAACCTTTTAACTACAACAGAACAAGCTAATAGAAGAGTACTATTTAACCATAACTTCTAATCCATCTTGAGAGTGTGTCGTCTACTTGAAATCCAAGAGAATATTAATCTTCTAGTCTCCGTAAAAACCACCAGAATAAGATAGTTTTTAAACTGAAAACGTAACTACAGAATTTCGCCACACTAAATACACCAAATCGTTGGATAATGTAACCAAAATACCTTAATTAACTCAAAACCAACAATTGATGGTTAATTGGTGAATTCATCGGCTAACGGGTGTTAAAGTCACCTCGAGATGAGTCCAAAACAAGCTTAAATAAAGTTGTCTTATAGGTTAAATGCTTGGATCGGATATGTCGCTATTAATTCATGGAGCGTTTTGTATAGCTAGTAATCAAATATTTATCTGTGATAGACAAAATATATCACACTATATATATGCATCTCGGAAAAATATATATATATATTATATCATATCATATATGTTACAAATCTATCACCCATGTTTGAACAAAACCTATGAAGTTGAAAAACAATAACTTACATCATCTATAATGCATCAAGTTTTTAAAGATTTGATGCATTTAATATTTTGTTCCAAAATTAATACATAGGTCAATCATTTAGGGTGTGTTTGGTATGAAGGGTTGAAGAGGTTTAGATTCAAAGATGTGCAAAATCAATTGTTTAGTTCATCTACTTTGGACTCATATACACGGATGATCCCCAAATTTCTATCCCCACAATATTGGTGGGTTTGTGAGTATTTCGTGAGACCAAATGTTTTTTCAACCACAAATATTGACAGACAAGTACTACATGTCTTTATTACTCTATGTTTTAATTTTGAAAATAAGTAGATTTTATTTTAAAATTCTTTTCAATTGAATTTTTTTAATGTAATATAAACTTATAAATAAAACTATTTATATATAATAATATATTTTCCCTCTCCTATTTTTTACTCATATCAAACCTAAATCTTTCAAACTTTTTCCAAATCCAATCCCACTTACAAACCAAACGGGCCCTTAATGNTTTTTTTTTTTTTCTCAAAGATTTGGTGTTATGCTATTCTTCAAAAAGTCTTTATCTCAATGGTTCAAATGATGCAAATAGCTTTTTCAAATAGTAAAAACTCATGTTTAAACTAACCCCATTGCATATGCTCTTTTATTACACGAGTTATCGTTAACCCGCAACACTTTAAAACATTCTCAAACAGTTGTGTATAGATACTTTTATTTACAGAAAGTTATGTGTGAGATTTATTATTGGCGATGCTTAACATGACATGATCGAGTGGAGTTGATTAGTTTTATTTGTTTAATAAATATTATGTATCTGGTGAACTATTGTAACAACTAACTAGTTGGTAATGGTCAAAAACATTATTTTATTTTATTTAATTTAATTTAATAAAATACCACATTAGCCCCTTAACCTGTTAATCTTTATGTTTTTACTCTTTTTTAAGTCACTCTTTCAAGTTTACTAAACTACCAAATTAATCTCCAAACTCATAAAGCTTTATATTTTAATATCTGATTAAGTTTAACAATCTAACCACAAAATCTATTAACTATATATTTTTACTTTTTTACACCATTTTTCTTTTTATTATGAACATATGTTTATTCAAAAGACATATTTTGATAAAACTTTGTTTCGTAGCTAAAAATGATTGTCGCAACCACTACAACTCTTAAAGAAAAATATCTCGTTATTTGACAAATCTTCCTAATATATAAATTCTTTTTTGTTAACCTCTCAACTTACCACCCAACTACTAGCTTGCTTGATTATGCAAGCAATCCTAGATCATATGCACAAAAAATGACACAACATACAATTGAGGTTGTCAGACATACACACCCGCCGCAAGAACGGCACCGGGCAAGCCATCTTTTCTCGTATAGACAATGAAAAACGACTTAACGTTGTACAAGATTAAAATTTATGTGGATCAAATGTAACAGATATGTTAATCCAACAGAAAGATAAAAAATAAATAAAATGAAGTGAGTGTAGGAAAAGTGAGAAATGCTAATGTTTGTTGGAAAATCGTTGTTCCACAATGGTTGTTGGAACATTTGATCGTCGTATTTCACCAGAGCACCGGACAGTTGGTTGTGGTTGAAGATTTAAAGGTGTATGTTACCGTGTGATAGATGAGCATTTTTTTAAAAGTTTATGTATGTGCTTGTTTTTAGGAAAATGCTACATGTAGCTTTAAGGGCTTCGTATAAGACATCATGACATGCATTGAATATTTTTACTTTAATAATAAACCATTCACACTGCATACAACTACAAATCGACTTAAGATACAATCAGTTTTGCACCTTTTTAATGTAACCCTTAAGGTTAGAAATAGGAAAAATCTTAATTTTTAAGGTTAATATACAAATATGCTACTAAACTTTTCAAGAAAATGCGCCAAGGTACTGAACTTTCATTTTGTTCACTTAGATTATTGAACCTATAAAACATGACATTTTGAGGTCACTCAAGTTATAAAAATATACGTAAACATTACTGAACTTGTAAAAACACGACATTTTTGTTAGAGTAAATTACATAGATGGTCCCTGTGGTTTGCCCAAAGTTTCACCCACAGTCCCTGAAAGTTAAAAGTTGCACGGATAGTCCCTATCTTTGAAAAGAATAACACTTATAGTCCCTCCACTTAACTGGTGTTAGTGGCTTCCGTTATCTTTTACACGTTAGTCCCTTTTTGTTAAATATCATTGCATCGTCAGTCCTTTATAATAACGGCCGTTTATAGTTAGAAGTTTTTCGAATTTTCTTTACGTTTTCATCCGTTTTTATACGTTTTCATGCGTTTTAATCCGTTTTCGTCCGTTTTTATACGATTTTGTCCGTTTTTCTTACATTTTCATCCGTTCTCATGCGTTTTTATACATTTTCGCTCGTTTTTCTTACGTTATTGTTTGTTTTCCTACGTTTTCATCCGTTTTTATACGTTTTCGCTGGTTTTTATACGTTTTCCTTTATTTTTCTTACATTTTCATACGTTTTTATCCGTTTTCGTCCATTTTTGAAAAAATTGAAAAAAAAATTGAAAAAATCGAAAAAAAAATGAAAAAATTTAGAAAAAAAAATTTGAAAAAATCAAAAATAATTTTTTTTTTTAGAAATTTCGAACAAAAAAAATATTGAGAAAAAATTTCTTTTAGAAAAATTTTCGAACAAAAATAATTTTTTTTGATTTTTTAAAAAAAAAAAATGAAAAAATTGAAAAAAAAAAATCAAAAATAATTTTTTTTTTGATTTCTTTAGAAATTTTTTTTGATTTTTTTTCTAATTTTTTTTTTGATTTTTTAGAAAAAAAAATTTGAAAAAAAAAAGATTTTTTTTATAGGTGGTGGTGATGGCTTACTGATAAAAATAGACGAAAATGGATAAAACCGGATGAAAACCTATAAAAACATATAAAAACCTCGTTTCTCCATTCCGATCCTTGATCAAAGTTTTGAGCATAGTCATACTCATCATACGAAGCTTGAATACGGATAAAAATGGACGAAAACAGATAAAAACGTATAAAAACGGATAAAAACGTATGAAATTGTAAGAAAAATAAAGGAAAACGTTTAAAAACCAGCGAAAACGTATAAAAACGGATAAAAACGTAGGAAAACAAACAATAACGTAAGAAAAACGAGCAAAAACGTATAAAAACGCATGAGAACGGATGAAAACGTTAGAAAAACGGACGAAATCGGATAAAAACGGATGAAAACGGATTAAAACGCATGAAAATGTATTAAAACGGATGATAACGTAAGGAAAATTCGAAAAACTTCAAATTATAAACGGCCGTTATTATAAAGGACTAACGATGCAATGATATTTAACAAAAAGGGACTAACGTGTAAAAGATAACGGAAGCCACTAACAACAGTTAAGTGGAGGGACCATGAGTGTTATTCTTTTCAAAGATAGGGACTATCCGTGCAACTTTTAACTTTCAGGGACTGTGGGTGAAACTTTGGGCAAACCACAGGGACAATCTATGTAAATTACTCTTTTTGTTACTTAACTTATCCAAAAATATACGTTCAAGTCACTCTGATTAATACTGAAATTATAGAACAATATGTTTCCTATAAATTCAGTAACCCAAGTGAACAAAATAAAAATTAAATATTTCATACGCATTTTTTGAAAAGTTTAATGACATCTTTGTCAATCAACATGTGTACACATGAGTTCTTTAATCTTTTGGAGCTGTGTGGGAAACAGCTAATGTCACGGTAGACAAATAGAGTGGGTCATATCTATGTATGTATTTCAAGGCAACAAATATTAGTAAAAAAAGTTTACAAAACCTATTTACATATGTCCATGCATATTTTATAAATGGGAAATGATTTGCACATTCTACTTTTTAATTGACACACTCCAACCTGTGCATTAAACAATTGTACAGTTTATAAATTCTGCTTTAACTAGTTGTACATTGAAATGTGCAAATCAAATCCAAATGTGTGCAAATCATCTCCCTTTATAAATTGTATTAGCTATAAAAATAATTGATGTTGTTATATACTCAAATAGAATATTATATAGGTATGAGATGTATCTAGATTTTGTTTTATGCCTAACTTTTAAATTAGGGGCAGTACTCATAGCGCAATTAATTTTCTTTGCATCAAATGACTCCTTTGGATTCGAAAATTTGACCGACATCGGGCATGGCCTAAAATTTCCTAGTCCATTTATTAAAGGATCTAATAACACTTTATGGACCACACTTTTAACACTTTGAAAACACATGTCTCAATATCAGCCGCCGCTTCATTTGATAGGTCCCGCACAAACCTAGTACCAATCACAGTGCTTCGACTACTCCCATGTTAAGTTAATGCGTTAGTTACAACATCAAGCACAATCTCATGAAAGAAAAAATAAATAAATAAATAAAGGGAAAAAAAATCGCATAGTAGCAACATCTCATTTCGTCAATTATAGCCAAACTGTTTACAAAATTAAACTAGGGTAGATTACACTGATGGTCCCCAAACTATACCCCGTTCTCATGGATGGTCCCCCGTTTGCGTTTTGTAGCACGTTAGTCACGTTTTGGCCAATTTACACGCTTTTATCAAACTTAGCTTTCGTCCCTGCTATTGTTTAGCACTGTAGCAACTTAGCTTTTGTCCACAAGAATCTTCCCGACTCGCTTACCCATTGATCCTCAATCTCTTTATATTAACACATTTGTACGTTTATTATTTTCCACATTCAAATTTTGAAAAACACACACTGCAATAATGGTGGTTTGTACATGTGGTCAATAAGCCGTGGTCAAGACTTCCTAGACATACAGGAATTCAGGTCGGCGTTTTTATGGTTGTCCAACATATGTAAGTTTGGTTAGTTGGTGAAATGTATATCATGTTTTGTTAATATGAATGCTTTGCTTATTTACATGAATGTGGTGTTTCAGGACTCAAACAATCCTTTTTTTGGATGGGTGGATGCTCCTATGTGCCCAAGGTCAGTAGAGATTATCCCTTGCTTGTTGAGGAGGCTTAAAGGTTTTTAAGAGGTTGTTGATTTGTTAGAGAAATAGCGGTCCAAGTACAAGAAATATCTCATCATCAGTTGGGTTTTGTTTGGGTTGTATGTTTACTTTACTGCTTGACATGTCTTGATCCATCCACCATCAAATCTCTTTTGGGTAGTTGTTAGTTTATGATGGTGGTGGATGTATGTTTTTTAGTATTTTAATGAAGCAGTAGGTGATAGTGTTTGGTTGGTGAAGGAGTAGTTTGTGATCGTTGTAATGGAATCTGATCAATAACAATGTTTATAGCATTTTGGTTTGTAAGTATGTCTTATCAATTAGTAAATGTTCATTGTTATTGTTAGTGATAGTGTTTGCTTGTTCAATGCTAAATATGTTTGACTTAGGAAAGTCAACAATCTTATCCATTTTGAGTATTCTGTATTTGAACACAGTCTCATCCATTTTGAGTTGTAAACCTTTGATTTGGTTGATGTGTTTGACTTTAACAAGCGAATAATATTTACCTTGGATTGGGTTGATGACTATTGTGATTCTTACCCATTTTAGCCAAATTGTTATTTGTAAATGTACCCCTGAAGGACACTTTGGTGTGATGACAAAGTGTTAAATATACTTGGGTAGTATTGGGTTGTTGAGCATGGTGGCTTATTTTACAATAAACTTAGTTTTGACACAAATAAGTCAAACATGAACTGAGAATGGTAGAGTTTTAGAAGGAAATGCAGTCCTATTCTCAATTGTAACTTTTGCATGCTTGGTTGGATAGTTGGAGTGCAACTGCTTGATGATGCATGCTTATGGCCCTTTCTGATCTATGGCAGCTACATGTTTTTGCATAGGTTCAATTTGGATCCATGAGTATGGAAATGTAGTCAATAGTTTGCAGGGTTAATAGGTTGGCTATGTTTTTGCTATGTGGTTTATGTATGTGTTGTACCTAAGTGATTCATTTTGACAAAATTTAGTCAAACAAGTCACAAAACACCTGAAACAAGTCAAATAAGTCACAAACACCTAAAACAAACCATAAGTAAGTTAAATATTACTCCCTCCGTCTCAAACTTATTGTCAGGAGACAAAAAACACAAAGTTAAAACATGCTTATAGGAAATCCCATTCACTTTCATTAGCCTAACTTGATTGTGTTGGTATAGTGTGACAACTGTCTAAACTCATGTTAGCGACCGAGAGTAACTTATAATGTTTTTGGCTAAAACTATGCTAGATAAGCTAGTCTTGTGATAATCGGATCATTTTCATGCTTTCTGTTCACTTTCCTTAGGTACCCTCGCGTTACGAACATACCTTCGACCTGAAAATGTAGTCTATTTTATGTGTTTAAATCTTTCAAAATGTTACATGATAATACACTTACGCGTTTAATTATTTTCGTTTTAAACATGATACACTTAATAAACAAAATTTAAATAACCCCCCCCCCCCTTACACGTAAACCGAACATTGTCCCCAATGTTCAAATAAAAGACGTAAAAGTAAATAAGATGAAAGAATGAAATCAAATACTCCCCTGAATCGTTTGTTGTGNTTCAAAAAATCGGTCCCCCATCACCACCCCACTCCAACCAATCACATTTCAGCACCTACAACCACCAATGAAATTCCATGCAATTTCCTTCCCTTCTTTTCATAACCTTTTTCTTAAACTTCTCATTTTCATTTTCTTATCATTTCACACATAAAAAGCAAATTGCTCCTCCCCTACCCCTTTTGGACGCTGGCAACACCACAACAACACCACCGTCACTATCCTAAAATCACAAACTCAAAGCAAGCATTATCACAAGTTACATCTCCTTCACCTCCACAACAATCACCCATTACTTTACCACCAAAGAGCCTCCTTACAAGCATCATTAATCTGAGTAGCAAGTCCTCCTTATCTTTAAATCCAAGTTAGAAAGGTATTTTCTAGGTGCAAGAAGGTACTATACCAAATCTTGCACCACAAACCTTTATTTTTGCAAATTCTGAGTTTTTATGAACTTGTGACAAAAAGGATAAGTAGACTTACTGAATAAAAATGGTTAGAAACTTAAAAACACTCTAAGAAGGTTATAAAATTGATTTAGGGTCTTGGTTGGGTCATTTGTGGTGATTGGTATAAAGGAAAATGCTTGAAAATGAGTTAGAAAATGTGACAGATTCGTGTCAGGAGGATATGGCCAACTTAAGGAAGCCATGTCTCACTCATAACTCAACTTCAAGACATGTTCTTTATACCAAGATCTAGCTTTTGAGTTAACTTTCAAACCCAAGTGGTCACATGAAATGATTTTTAGTTTTGGACGTCAAATGGTGTGTAGAAAACAAGGTGTAAATCTGACTTTTTAAAACAGATATGGTAGGTCAACTTTACAAGGTCATAACTTGGTTATTTTGTACTAAAATACAAAGATTCTTCTTCTGAAAGTTAATAATATGTTTTATCTTTAAAGCCTAGGTGGCTACATGAAAAAATATGAAGATCTAAACCTTCAAACATTTATTGGAAGTTGGGGTATTAAACTGCTGGACATGCATAGGTTTCTTAACCTCACTTTACATGACCATATTTTATTCATTTTGTGTTAAAAAATCGTTTATTCCACTTATGAGATTTCATTTTATGAGTTAACTTTAAATCTTAAATTGTCTTGCTTGGTAAATCACATTTTTGAACCCCCAAATGGTCATCATAAGATAGGGTACAAAACTGACTATTTTAGACAGGTTTATTTGACCAACTTTGCATGGTCATATCTCACTCAAAAATACTTGTAGAGCCATGATTTTTGGTTTGGGAATAGTTGTATATGTTAACTTAAGTGTGCCGAAAGATTAATCTTAACTTAAAGAACTTGATCCTCTGGCACATAATGTAGGGCTAAGCAAATCCATCCGAAAACCGACCCGAACTGACAAAACGGCCAAAACCGAACCGACATTTTTGGTTCGTTTTCTGTTTTGTATAATTATTTCGGTTTTTGTCGGTTCTTTCGGTTTGATACCCGAAAACCGACCCGAACCGAGTTATTCGGTTAGGTTTCGATTTTGATATATATTTCTCGGTTCAATTCTCGATTTGAGTTTTTTTCTTTTTCGGTTTTCGGGTCAGTTCGTTTTTGTCGGTTCGGATCGGGTTTGACCCGATGCTCACCCCTAACATGATATTTATGGGCTGGTTTTTTAACTTTCAAATCTGATGAGACTTTTTGTTCAAGAATTTTTGCATGTCTTAAACACGTCTTAAAAATTGACAAAAGTTCATATGTATATCTAAGACATAGTATTTTCAGATGTGTGAAGGATTGGAACTGGTTCACTTTTAATCTTGGTGATATGGTCACTCAAAGTGACCATATTTTTGGGGACAGTTTTGTGAATTCAGGTGTAGTGGTAAAATGTAGTTTTGAGTATTATTTCATGTATAAGCGACTTGAAATACCCTAGACTGATAACATCAAATAGTCCTAATAATTTAGTGTCAATTTCCCCTTAGCATGCTCACCATTTGTATAGTTTTGCATGGATATATACTCTTATTACTTATCATTTCATTCCAGGATATAGATGAGCATCGGAACGAAGAAACGCGGATTTGAAAAGAAAACTAGCAAAGTTATTCAAGAGTTTGCTGACCAAGAGAAGGTTACGGCGTAGAAGGATTATACAACCTACGCCATAACATATTATATCACTAGAAGACTAAAGTCAACGTTGCTGATGGTTACGGCATAACTCTATGGACATGGTTACGCTGTAGATATCCAAATACTTAGACAAATTCAGTGATCAAGAAGGTTACACCGTAACATTATTCATAGGGTTACGGCGTAGAAACGCCAAAAATGTTTATGAGGGTTCTACATTCGTAACCTCTTCTTGAGGTTATGCCGTAGGTATTGTTATAAGGATAAGATCGTTAGAGATACGAGGTTATGGCGTAACCCTTTAATTAAGGTTACGCTATAACTTCATCGAGGCTAAAAATACAAGCCCTAAATCTGCATTTTAATCATCACTTGCTACCACAACTTTCAAGAGACGAATTAGGACTTCACCAAGAACGAATCTCAGCAACTCTCAACCACATTCTAAGGGAGAAATTGTATCATTTACTCATTAGCTTTAGCATCTTATCGTGTAATTGTATCGAATCAAATGTTTACTTTCATTGTGATATTCTACATTATTTTTGTTGCACTTTGTAATATGAGAGGCTAAACAATTTATATGTTAGCCTAGTTATGAACTTATTAATGCTATGATGTTTGTTTTCCTATTTATTATGCGCTTTATGTGTTTATCTATCTAGCCTTTCTATGATCCTCGCGTTTTGGAAATGTGTATGCTAGGTAGTATCTACTAGGCTAGCTTGAATTGACCAAAGGACCCTAGTCGAGTAGGTTGCGAGGCGTGTAAGAATTGACCAAAGGACTACACATCCTCTCGCGTGAGAATTGACCAAAGGACTACCTATCCAATTAGACATGAATAAGAAATGCGGTACCTTGCTTGTATGCGGTACCTTGCATATCAATAGGGATTAATGAGTACTTTTACTTACTTTAGGTCACGTTTAGGAAGGTATAGTTCGAAGGGTTTTGTGGGTGTTTATTGTTGAGCCACTCTTGTACTCACTCTCTTGCCTGCAAAGGTGAGTTTTCACAACCCTGTTTTACTCTTTACTTGTTTTGGGGTGAAAAGCATGACATGATTACTGAAACTGAAATGGTTGTACTTTTAGGAGCTTTTGAAACTGATTGAATTGATATAACTTGCTTCGAAACTTATGAAAATTGTATGTATGCTTGTTTGATGCTTGAGTTCTATCGTATAGCCCCCAGGTTGCACTACACTACTTTTTAGCTCATTTATGAGCCGTGAATATTTATGGATAGCGCTATTTAGGAGTAGAGCCACCTCCTCACTCCCCGAATCGGAGTGCATAGTATCACAACTCATGCTAGCGATAGAGCATGTTGCATAGGGGGCTAGGGTGAAACGGCTGAATCGGTTAAGTAGTGGCCTCATTGCATAAACCTGCACAAACAGAAAACACACCAAAAGAAACTTTGAATATTAGAAGGTTAGGTCCATTGAATTCTCAAATCCATAATTTGTTTACAAAGAAAGATGCATTTTAACAAATTCCCCCTTACAAATATACTATTATTGTGTTACTTACCAGGATTACAAAATTACAAAGAAATTATAGAGCGACATTTTGGTTTCTCATATCAATGGTTTCATTACATGCACACGAAAACTTCATGTCATGGCATGGGTAAATACACTACAAGTTAATTGTCTTTCAGTGACACGTATAACAACGCATTATATGCTAGCGACTTTAGATGATGGGTCGCTGGAAACGAGTCGTTGATTATTGCGACTTGTGAAATATGTCACAATTCTTAGCGACAAGTGTAACGACTTGTCCTGATACGTCACTACAAATATAACAATCTCACTGTCTCTTTTCGCTACTTATGTCGTTGTTTTGCTAGGACATCGCCACTTAAGCCGCTACAGAGGTCACTAAATTTAAAATGTCGCTGGTCTTGTCGCTAGTATTATTATAAAGGGATCAACCATAATTATACGGCTTTAAAGCACTAGTGAAGGTGAGTCAATGAGTTGTGAGAGATATTTGCCAAATTTGAATTGTGAAAAAAAATAATAATAATAACCATTTATAAACAACTATATAAACTTAATTAAAATGCAACTTGGGCGTCTAAGACATGCTGATGCGGCTTAACTTTAATAATGAAATTATAACATTATAAAAGTTGCTAAATATATTTAAATATAAATTAGTGATTTGAGATGTTGCATTTAAGAATAATAGTTATAAAATAGGTTTTAGGGTTTCTATTGTTAATTGTAACTTTATATTTAATGGTCAATATTTTATATTAAAAACCTCACAAGTGGACATAATTAATTCTAATCTTGTACTACGTAATTTAAAACAATCTAAAGTTTCTTATCGTAGAAAGCCTAAAATAGTTCAACCTACTCTCTCCCTAGGTGATCCATCGAAATTTTATGACCATATGCTAGCTTGTCTTGTCAAATTAAGGTTTGTTTGGAAGAAATTTAAAGAAACATGTAAGAGTTTAAAAGTTTAAAATTTTAAAATAAAGTGACCGACTTGTAACTTAAAAAATGTTCTGAGTAAATCATACAAGTTTTTATAAAATTAGACATATGCAACCATTGTATAACTCCAGTGACTCGCATCTGAGAGTTATAACGACGAAATATGTTATCTCTAAAACCTATGACTCTTATAGTGATTTGATAACAAAGTTTTGTGGTCTCTGCTTTTGCTACTTTGATTGACTATCATCATTTTCCATTGAATGGCCACTTGGCGTCAAGCTAATTGGATAAGCTATCTTTATTTCTTACTCAAAATGTTCTTTGAACTAAAATAGAAAGATTCATTTGAGAAATGTGAAAAGGACAAAAAGAAAAACTACTCCGTAGTTGGCCTTTAAAGATGCTTCATAAGTTGCATCATTATATGTATTAAAATAAATCCACCTTTTTTTTTTTCACTTTTTGACTTGAAAATAGAACAAATATGTATGTAAAGAGAAACATTTATGTTATTAAGCAGGGGTAGAAACGAGCCGAGCCGAGCTTGAGCCTGCTAGAGCTCGAGCTCGGCTCGTTTATATATATAAAGCTTGAGCTAGAGCTTGAGCTTGTTTCGAGCCTCATATTTTGAACTCGAGCTCGGATCATGAAAATTTTCACAAGCTTGAGCTCGGCTCGAGCTCGACTAATTTATATGATGTGTTGAAAAATAAAAAGTTCAAATGGAGCTCGGCTCGTTAACACAAGGCGTTTACTTTTAAGCTTGTTTATACGCGGTTATACGTATAGACAATATATATACGTATATCTTTCTAGGGCTCGTTTAGGCTCATGAGCCTACCCGATCTTTTTGTATAGAGCTCGGGCTCGAGCCTACTCGATTATTAAAAATGAGCCCAAACTTAGGCTCGAGCTCGAGCTTGTTTAGGCTCGGCTCGTTCGAGCTTTTTACCGATTCGATCCCGAGCTTTTCACGAGCGGCTCGGCTCGTTTCCACCCCTAGTCTTAAGAATCAGTTATGATCAAATGAGAATAAATCTTAAAGATGAGAAAAACAATAAATAACTATAACTATTTTAATGCAACAATTTGAATTAGATGTATCATAATATATTTTTTAGCTCAAAATTATATGATGTTCAAGTTCCGTCTATGGATAGAACAATACAACTTTGAAAATGATTTTTGATTGGTACGACAACCAGTTAAACAAAGAGTGTATTATTTCTGTTTACACAAATTCATAATATATTCATGCCATATTTAAATGGTCGTTTTCTTGGTTTCCCTTGTATTTTACTTTATGCCATCTTAGTTGTTTCAATCACCTTTCACTTTATCAGAAAATCTCAATAATATCACTTTTCTTTTAAAGATTAAAAGAACTAATCTTCACTTTTTATTTTTCTTTTTATCTAATGATGTGGATAAATATCTTGAGATAACTACTTGTTAGGTTATTCAAAACTTTGACACACTATTTATCTTTCATTTTGCCACATATTTCCATCTATTTATAATGCATGAAATCACCCACTTTTTTATTTTATTTTTGTGTACTACTTCACCTTTTTAATATAAGTTTGAATTCATATCGTTTTTACTCGTCAGAATTTCAAAAAATTCATAAAGCCATATATCTCTTATATAATAAAACAAAACCCTTAGTGGGTACTTTGTCATTTTGAAAAAAAAGAATATTTCCTTATTAGGTAATATGTTAATTATTATTTAATTTATAAGTTTTTAAATTCGTTTTGTTGATATACTATACAAGTAGAAGATAAATACAAAAAATATA
>LBNU01011641.1:0-25316 GCA_014162995.1 Artemisia annua | reverse complement strand
AACAAAAAATATCGTTCCATTGGACAAGTGTCAATCATTAGCCAAAGTACAAAGCCCAAAACCAGGACTTCCTCGTTTGTACCAACTTTTCTCCTTCATTTTATAAGACATATTGTATTAAAAAGAAAAATAAAATAAAAATAAATGACATTTGAAATTTTGAAAAATACAAACCCGAAGATTAAATGAGAGATAATAATATTTTTAATCTAAAAGTAAAGTTTTAACTTTTCAAATACATCTTAACAAGTTTCGTTAAGGTATTTGTTAAACGACCTCATATTCAAGATATCTGAAAATCTACATGTTATATGGGTACATTTTCGTTTATAAATTAAATCACATCTTATACATTTGTTGGATACTCTTATGCATTTTTCTCATTGTCCAGGAAATATGGTCTTTTTCTTTTTTCTCTTTATAACGCGCCTCGTATATTTTAACTCGTTTTTTGTTAAGGTGTGACACGTATTTTACCTTTCAAAAAAAAAAGTATGACACGTATTCCAGTTGTCCTCGGTGTTATTAATATTGTATACTTATTTTATTTGTCCGTACATCGTTCTGTGCATCTATAATGATAATAAGTTCAAAAGACAAGACAACAGCTAGTCTATAGCATGATAATATAGAATACTAATAAAGCTTTATCGACATGTTCATTATCGACGTGCTTGCAAGTTGCAACGGAATTGGCTCTAATCATCTATTTTAATTAAAATTTGTTTATTGAATTTACAGTACCAATTAGTGATAATAAACATTTAACTATTGTAAAGTACAATATATTCAAGGGAAAGTAGCACTCATGTTTTAACACTTGCAAGTTGCAACATTGGCTTTAAGTAATGGAGTGTAAACTTATTAATTTTTTTGTCTTACCGAGATGTACTTCATACCTTGGTAGCATTTACGTATCATATCTTTGCCCCAATTGACATTTTTTGAGGCAGAATTTCAAGCATTTCTAGATCTTATTTCTTTTGTGTATCAAGGCTTATTATAGAAATTTGGTTAATATAATTGGTAACAAGACTATGGCTTTATTTCTTTCTTATATTGCGAGTTTTTCTATAATTTTTAGCACTTATTTCTATATACTACTACTTGCTAGTTGCTACGTATGAAGGAAAATGGGAAGAGGGCCTACTTTTAGTGTTGGGCTTGGCTCAAAATTTTATGGACTCAATTCCTTAGAACTTAAAACTTCTTTAGCCCTCTTTGGCCCAAGTTATCAATCAAAACTCAAAAGTCAAGTTTTACTGAAAATATTCTTTGGCCACCTCAAATACGTTTCACTAACAACTCATTTTAACTTTGACTCAATTCACAATCTTTGATAGATGAGATTCATATGATACATTTTGGCAGCCGCTAGGCTAAGCGATCGTTTTTTGACATGTAATTTCTCTCCATAATACCTTTGTTATATGTACAACTAGTTACTTAGCACTAGCAAAAATGTGCCTCAAAACAAAATTTGTTTTTGGGACAGTATAGCACGACCTGGTCCAAACCGAACTTGTATCTATTATTTACTTTAAAGTTCGAGTTCATGGTACAACTTATGATCCTAGTTGAAAATCGATGATACAGATTATAGAACTTTTAATAATATTCACAACATGTTAAATATTGGAAGCATGAGCATGTTACAAAAATACAAAACCAAGAATATAATGTATCCTTAAGAAAAAAAATCCAATATGTTGGACTCAAGTACTAAAAGCCCAATAAATGAAAACATGCATGTTACACAGTATTATTAATCCAACCAAAAGACTATAAATAAAAAAATGAAATTGGCATAGAGTTTGAATTATTGTTTTCTTCTTGCTGGTGATCAAAGGTTACTTTTTTCTTTCTGAGTTTTGATATTAAGAATCAATGTGTTATTTATATATTCTTTTATCATGAATGAATACATGATCCTGTAATATATATATTCAATATTTGGATGATCTTATCTTTTCTTACCTAACTAAATTTATTAGTGTTTTTTTTTTTTTTTTTTTTTTTTAAATTTTTTTACCAGAATTTGCAGATAGAAATTTGAGTTGGGAGGGAGGATGGAAGTAGCTTCTTCTGATAATGTTGAATCCACCAAAATTTGCTCTCACTGGTATTCATATAATGATATCCATTATTTTCTGTATAGTTATCTTGATTTGAACTTTTTGGAAATTATTAGTTTTTACTAGATGATATCATGACTTTATATGATCCTGGTAGCAGCATGTAGTAATCAATAAGAATATATTAGATTCTGCGGATGGTATCTGAAAAACTTATATGTTAACGGCAACTTGCCAAACCCGTAAGACCAGCTGCAATATCACTCACTGGTATTCATATCCATTATTTTCTATATAGTTATCTTGATTTGAGCTTTTTGGAAATTATTAGTTTTTACTAAATATCATGACTTTATATGATCCTGGTAGCAGCATATAGTAACCAATAAGAATATATCAGATTCTGTGGATGGTATCTGAAAAACTTACTATATGTTAACGGAAACTGGCCAAACCCGTAAGACCAGCTGCGTTAATTGCTTATTTGTGTTGTATCTTTATACATGAGGCTCGTGTTAGGCTGTGAGAATACATCACTCTATAGTGCTTCTAATATCTGTCGTTTTTACAAGGGTTAAGTGCTTTCTATTGTAAGAGTGATTTTAGTCCACAGGGCTAGATTTTGTCTGAGTGTACCATCATCGGAGATGATGTGTCATATATGTGTTTGCAGCACTTAGCTCTTGATTGCACTTTTTCCCGTGCCTGGAAGTAACGAAAACATAATTTCCCGTGTATTTGATCAATACACCGTCAAAATATGATTTTTAACCAATTTGCCCGTACACTCAAGAGACGGTAAGAAAAGGAGTTAAACTGGCGTAGGGACAAAAATGGCCAAAAACTAATATGTTTGGTACTTATATAGTTGTTTTTGATGATTCACCGTGGAGCCATAAAAAGTATCTTGTTTTCCAATTTTAGGGGACATAGGTGTATATCTTCTTATGGTTATTTTTTTTTTCGTTGTATATGCTTTTGGACTGCTAACACCACAACGCTTACATTTGCAGTGAAAGAGCTATTCCCTCTTCGAATATTGATCTGCACTATGCTCACTGCTCACGTAATTTAGTGAAGTGTAAAATTTGTGATGATATGATACCCAGAAAGTATAGAGAAGAACACTACTCAAGCACCCATGCTCCGGTATGTGAATTAAGGGGAACAGTGAACTTTATATTGCTTATTGATCAATATTTCGACCGTCACTCATAGTTTTAGACTCATAGTAGATATATGCTGTTGTGCTCAGTATGTGTGTGATTGTAAATTATAATAGTTCTGAATGCGCATTTGATCTAAGATAAGCAAATACAGCTCTTGAAATCCTGTTATGTTCAGAATGGAAATACAAATGTTGATTTAAAGTTGATGTTTTAGATGAGTTCTAAAATGCACAAAAACTATGCTCATAGCTTCCCTTTCCTCTGTGAACCTGAGCTAATTTTTCTATTCATTGTAGTTGGATGTCCAAAAAAAAAACCTATCTAGCACATATAGGCTAAAATGTTTTAGCTAATCACTGAGTTAGGACCATTCTTTGTTTAATAGCTTTATATATGGGTTTGGGGATGTCCAACTAATTTTTATAGAGACTTTATTCTCTGTCATAGTCATAAGCCATCAATCTGTTCTTTGGTTGCACCTTAAAATAGTTTGGAGGGTGATAAGACCTGCAACGGATGTCATGATTCAAGTTTTGTGGAAGGTTGCCATGGGACGGTCTGTGAAATGATAGGAATCTAGCACTTTTACCTTATAGCAGTAACTATGTACGAACAAAAACGGTTGTCCTACATACTTTGTGCTCGCAGCACATCTGATGCAATAAATCTTAGGTGGTCTTCCTATCACAGATGAACCTTGCAGATTCTATATGATTGTCTTCTTTTCTAATTTTCCAAGACTTTTGATGCAATAATTTTTAGGTGGTTTTATTATTGTAGCAGACCTTGCAGACTGTATATGATGGGTTTTTAGGTGGAATGGTGCGGGTATTTAGTTTGGTATGGGTCAGATTAGGCTGACCCTTACCGGATTTTTAGTCTAGAATTCATCATGTAGCTCTGCTTTAACAAATGACTGAACTGTCGTCGGGACAGGTATCTTGTTCACTGTGCAATGAAACGATGGAACGCGAAATCCTCCCTGTGCACACAGGTGAAAAGTGCCTCAAAAGAATTGTGACATGTGATTATTGTGAGTTTCCCTTACCTGCCATCGACCTATTTGAGCATCAGGTAATCACCAACAACCTTTCAACCACTTAAGCTGCGAAATGCTTCATTGTCTAACGTGTGCAGTATACTAATATTTCAGGAAGTATGTGGAAATAGGACAGAATTATGTCATCTCTGTAACAAATATATTAGACTTCGAGAGAAAGTTGCCCATGACGCCACATGCAACGGAGTTCCGGCTGAAATTCCCAGGTTTATAAAAACTACTACTGTAGTTTATTTTTACATATATTTTCTTTTTTTCAATTTCAAGTTGGCGCAAGTTGATCCTAAAATTGATGTCGAGTGAATTTGTTGTATTTCGGTGCAGATTGTGTTGGTTGGTTACTAGAAAATTCTGAGAATCATTATCTTAACAAGTTTTTATAAGAGATTCCGTAGTTGAATTTGAAATTATTATTTTTTTTCATTAAACAATGAAATAAGTGAACCGTTTTGAACAGTGTCTAACACTTGTGAATGATGCTATTTTTAAGGGCAAATCGGGAAGCTGAAAGAGACCGCAGAAGACCTCCGCCGCCACCTCCACAAGACTTCACTACAAGGAGACTTGTATTCACCATAGCCATAACTGGAATTGCCATTTTACTGGGATCATTTATTTTCAGAAAACCAACCATAATTCAACCTAAATGAAGAGTCAAAGTTCAACCCGAAGACCTTAAGAAGTCTCATGTGTTAAAATGTTGAGTATAAATATATCTGTATGCATTTGATTTCATTCTAAACTCTCCCAGGCGTTATTGGTGATCATTCTGTTTATTCCACATATATAAAAGTTCAGTGAAATTTACTCGCCGTACATTGCAATCTTCTTGCTATTGTGCTCTCAGTTTACCCTTTTACTTTGACTCATGGGTGGCAATCTGAGAGAGCAAAGGTAATTTCACCTTTGGGGCTCGATTTAGGCAGCATTTTTTAGCTGGTACGGTTTTAAACCAGTGGATGGTTCATACTTCATAGGTGATTGGTTTAAGGTTTCTGTTAAATAGTAATATAACGAATAAAAACAACCGATACCATTTTAAACCGTTACTTTTTTCTTTTACTGAAGGCTGGTGGCTCGGTTGACAGTTTTAGTTCAGCATACAAGATCAAAAATGATGCATACTTCATACACCATTTTTACGCTTTTTGGATCTTTTCTTGTAGTGTGCTGCTGTAAACTTGAAATCTTTTAAATGTGTACAAGTCACTTTCTTTAAGCAGAGCGTAACTTCCTAACTTTGTCAACCCATTCATTAAATCATAATTGAGACTGAAGATGAGTCGAGTGAAGCATGAACTTCTCGGAATCGACTCGGTAAAAGTTTGAAATGACCCGAGCGTAGCCGAGCTTAAACGAGCTTGAGCCTTAGGCTAGTGTAATAACAAACCAAGCTTGTGTCGAGCTTTATTTTGTTTAGGCTTATTATAAAAGTAAGTTTATCCCGAGCTTGTAAATTTTGTCACCAGCTGAGCTCGAGCTAAAAACATAAGGCTCGTAATAAGCTCAAGTTCGAGCCTTATAAACTAAAATAAGTCGATGTAATAACCCGTCCCACATTAGTAGTAGTTAAGACACTTAAGCTCTTATAAACTCGAAGTTGTGGCATAATAATGCCTTTTCAATATGGTTTCTAGTTGAAATAAGAGGATATCCGAGTAGCTCATTGCTTTTGGCTATAGAGGCGTCACAAATAATATCAGAGTCATAGGTTCTCGGGGTGTGATGAGCACAAAGTTCATGCATCTCATTAGTTATGGATCCTGGTTATGTAGGCTTAACGAGGACGTCATAGTTTGTAACAACCCGTCTCACATCGATAGGAGATAAGACATTTAAGCTCCTTTGAAATTGTGGCATACCAATATATTTCCACTATGTTTTTTACAAAGATACTCGATTAGCCAAGTGCTTTCGGTTTGATAGTGTCAAGCTTAGCTCGACTCCTCTCTACTCCACCCATAGTAAAACCAAACGACCCCATCCTACTAATAGAGGAATCCAATTATCATTTCTGTAAATGTTTGCTCAGGATGACCTTATTAACATTGTGGGTCATCTAGATTTGTATAACTAAGAGTAAATGGTGGAGTGGTTTAAGTCAAAGTGTCACTTCAACGTCATTTCAACATTTCTCCTTCTCACTTTCCTTTCACCCACACACTCAAAACACCCTCCCCGGCCACTCAAGACAAAAACCCCACTTTTAGAACTCACCATACTCAATTAAAACACAAAAACCAATTTAAAATAAATAAATAAATAAATAAAAACTCATTTGGCTCAAGCCAACTTCTTCACATTTTCTTTGGCGTAGGGAGGGGGTCTAGTAGCTTTTGCTCAAGCCAAATGATGTCCACCAAGATTTGGTGGTGGGTCAAGTGATTGCACCGGGCACTCTAAGATGGTTCATATCTTTTAGTGGCAGATGATTCGTTACGCAACTATAAGTTTTGGTGCACCAATTTATTGAACGAATAAGCGAAGTTGAAATCCAAACTAGATATGTATAAATCATTTTACATAGCAGGGCACCCGCGCGTTGCAGCGGTGGGTACCCTGAAATAAAATTTTCCGATGGAATTAATAAAAATATCACGAGAAGTCATTCCGACACCTAAATTTGCCTTGAGAACGAAATACTAAAAGATTTGGTAAACTACATTTCCCACCCTAGCATATATTTACAATCTTAGTCCCTAAGGGTGCAATAGGGTTCACACAAGGTCCAAATGTAACACCCCCAAAATTCGGGTCTAGCGGAAGCATACATGCATTGGGGTGCTACGAAATCGGTATCACAACACAAGGAACAAAGAATGGTTTTTATTTCATTTATTTGGAATAAAAACTGTTATGTAAATCATAAAGTTTACATGATATAAAATAGTGCGGAAATAGGCCCATAAAATAATTAAAGCGGTCCCAAATGTTCATCAGAGTCGCCTATGACCATGCCCCTTGCCAAGCGCCTTCAAATAGTGAGCTATCGCCTTAAACCTGAGAATACACGCTAAAGGTCAGCTTACGCTGGTGAGTCCATAGAGTTTAAGTTATAAAAACAGTTGTGGACCTGAAAAGTTTAAGTGCTATATGTGACTAGAGGCAGGTATAGACATCACAATCACAATCTCAATCTCAATCTCAATCTCAATCTCAATCAATAATTTATCATCTTAGGAAAGATGAAGGGTCATAGTGAGCAGGCCTCTCAACGGTCACTAGCCAGGTCACAGCAAGGAACCACCCGTTACTGCCCCGGATCTAGGCCGCAGCAGAGTCTATTCCAAACTAGGGTCAAAGCGCCCTAGCTCTAGGTCAACTCTACTTCCGTCTAACCTTATCTAGCCAACACATGTAGCAAAACCAAGTAGTAGCAGGTCCAAGAAAAATGGTTTGAGCTAGGAAGCTCTCATATATAAACCAGGTAAACACATAACGCATTCGAATATCCAAATCAAGTATATCGGTGAATCAATCAATCAATCAAATCTATCAATCAAATCTTAATCAATCAATCAAATAATTCAAATAATCAATCATTGAGTTTAGTTAAAAGAGCATGTATTCTCCCCCAAAAATAGTTATGAAAACTTGTTTAAAATAAGGGGGCTATGAACTCACCTTAGCCACAGCAATGCAAAGATCACGACGGACACAACTTGGCATCTAGAGCTAATCACAACGATATCCAAAAGATGGGCACGACGGCACCAAGTAGTACGAACACGAGGGTACATCCTAGTACGCATACGATTATCTCAAAATATAGTTCGTACCATAATAAAGTCTATAAAAGACGATGTGTCATAGTTTTCGTGGATTACTCAAATCATTACTTATAAGAAGTTAAGTATCAATGTTTCGTAAGAAAGCTTTATGTTTCGTATGGTGTGGTAAGAAGACATAGACTCAAAATACTACTCACGCCAAAAGGGAAAACGATATTGACAAGATCAAGAAATACTAACAACTCAAGTTAAGTAAAGAAGATCTAGACAATGACGACAATTATATTTGTAATATAAAATAGGTCGATTAGTAAGTTTCGGTATTTACCCCGTAATCCCAAATGGTTTAAAATAGTCCAATAAGTTCTATAAGGAAACCTCAAGTTAATAACTCTAATATGAATGGGTTTTAAGATAAAATAAACCATCCATTTTAATTTCTTTGTCGGGTTTCACGAAAATAATCTTATAAAGGATTAGAAATAAAATTCGTAAGTTTGGAATAAAACGTAAGTGTAGAAATAAAAATGTAATTTTAGAAAAGTCTATAAACTTCGGCATGACGCATCCATTTATATAACTTTTCCAAGTCTATATGACTTAATTAATTCAATTTCCTCAACAACATTTCCCGACAAGTTACTAGAAAACTAATAAAGTGTAATCGTTGTTTATTAACCTTATTTACTTATTGTATATCCGTTACGAATCAAATATATTAAATTCATATAGAGTCTAATATATTGTATTCGGTCCAAGTCCAATAAGTCTATAATGTCCAATATCCAACGATATCAATACAAGTCCAATTGTCCAATTGTTATCAATTCGTTAAGTACCGATAATGCCCGATATCAAATTACCAAGTCCCGAATTATCAAATCCGTTAAGTATTCATGTTAACCATATCCAAGTCACAATTCCAAGTAAAATCAATATTTAACCCATTAGGCATTATACGATATCCAGTATCAAGTCACAATTCCAAGTAAAATCAATATTTAACCCATTAGGCATTATACGATATCCAGTATCAAGTCCCAAAAGCTTATCCGAAACGTACCAATGATCCAAGCAAACAAATAAATACCTTAGTCACATATTTCACTAATTCTAAACTTATATAACTTTTGTTTTATAGCAATTAAATATAGACTCATGTTTTAAAGAAGGTAATTGAACCACTTAACATGCTTTTAGTATTATTAAGAAATAAAAGACTCTCTTTTATAACTCTTATGGGTTTCGACCCATGAGTATACCAAATCCAAACATGAACGCAATTATGTGTACAAGCATGAACTCGAACTAAAATGAAATGCAAACATGTCAACTTGTAACAAGTACTCGACCACAACACCTCTTGGTGTTACTGTTACTGAACCGAGACAAAACAAACACCCAACTTGGTGTTGCTGCTGAACCGAGGGCACAACCAACGAACAAACAATCTCAAACTCGTAAACTCGACACCATCATAAAGATCGAAAACCAAAACTAAACCCGCGACTAAATAATCAAGCAAACACTCTCTTGTATACAATCCGTGACCAGCAAGTATGTAACCCAAGTTCAAGCCGAGACCAAGACAAATAAATACGCAACTCACCTGACTCGATTCACAAATCAACCACACACCATTTTCATACTAATCTTACCACACGAAACCTTATCAATCATGTTTTTAATCTGTTTTAAATCACAAAACCTATAACCTGATTTTATCCATTTTACTATCCAAATCTCATTAACTCGTTATAACCAATTTAGATCCACGAAACTTATAACACAAGATCTATAAATGGGTTAAACAAAATAAATGACCAAGGAGTGAGGTTTCACGATTTACCAAATCGATTAAAGAGATGGGAGTGGCGGCTGTGGAACGATGGCGAGAGGACAGAGACGATGGTGGTGTCTTCTTGAGTATCACTCGAACCACCAAATCAAATAAACAACAAACTCTTGATCTTGCAACGGCGACTGTGAATGACGGCGGTGACAGTGGCTCACGGTCACAACGAACCCAAAACAAACCTTCAACACTTTTCACAACCTTCGATCTAACATTATCTTCGATGTGTTCCATGAAAATAAAAGGAATATGGAACGGAGGTGATGATACCGTGACTGTAACATGAGTCACAGGAGTGTTTGGTGGTGTTTTGAGGCGCGTGCAACACCAGAAGATGGAAGGGAGATGATGATGGTTAACATAGTAGTGGCGGTGAGAAGTGACTCGCGGCGGTGGTGAGGGTTTGGCCGGAATAGTGGCCGGAGATGAAGGTGGGTGGGTGTTGATGTTGTCGGCTGAGAGGAGTAGCAGGAAAACAAAAACCCTGAGTGTTATAAACACTTGGTATTTATAGGTGGAGTGGTTAAGAGATGAGGACTACTAGCAAACCCTAGTGCGCCCTCAGGGACCAACGTTGTAGTTTATCAAATCTTTCACGAAACAAGTTTCAAGGCTCATTTAGGCGGGTGAGCGAGAGATTCATGATACGGGAGTAACACTAACGTGCTCAAAATAATATTTCCGATAAGAATTAATATAAATACTCATAGTTTCTCACAAACAATACCAAACTCAAAATAAATGATCTTTTCTCAAAACAGAACCAGGGAGAAATTTTGCGGGTTGTCACAGTCCCACCTCCTTAAAAGAATCGTGTCCTCACGATTCAATTCCAATTACTCATCAGGTTCTGAAAGAAATAAGCATATACGCACGAGGATTCTTGTTCACGTTTCCCTATGCGAGTTTAGAATCCTTTAGCGAGTTTCGACGAACTCTATCGATAAGAATGCGACTAAATGAAAGTCGTCAAATTCTAAGGTTCAAAATTCCAATAGGTCAACAAGGTTCGAACGTTAAGATATTAAAATTTCTCCAAGAGGAATAACAACGGCCTCAATGGCAAGTCATCACTTAGATTGCAGACATAAGAACGTCGCGAATGCTGCTGAGTTCTGACAGTAGCTTGAGTTGGTGAGCTACCTATCTAACTCTAGCAAGAATCTGAAAGGATCGAAACGACAAGAATTCAAAAGGCTTACATCATCAGTGTTTCTAATCATACACGAGTGGCGTACATCTCCGTTCTGCATTCGAACGAGCTTCTTGATAGATTTACGAACAAATTCAAGGTCAGGAAATTAGGTATCTCCATCTTTATCCAACAAGTCGGCGAGCAACACTCGCGACCATAGAGGGTCTTTTGCAGTGCCGTTGAAATCCCGAAAGAGTAAGTAAGAGAGAGATGGACCAACAGGAGTTGAACAGGTTGAGTAGAATTATCAACAGATACTCGTGTAGAGGTCGGGATTCGTTTCCAAAGGTCTAGCTTACGATATAGCAGCAAAATAAAAATCGACAAAAAGGATTTGTGAAACGGCTTATCGGGTCATAGGAAAATGACCCATTGTTTAAAAATCGTGGGAAAGTCAAATCTCAATTTTCAGTTTGATTTCATAATCTTGCAGCAAGGCAGTAAAATGTTTTATGAAATCATCTCATTAAGTTATTTGTAAAATAACTTACAGGGTATCAAGGAAACATTTTGTAGGAACCCGTATACAACCTAAATCACGACCTTCTTCACCTAAATCTAGAGAGAGAAAGAGAGATGTAGAGAGAGAGATATGGGAGGATCATGTGTGTGAAATATAAGCTATGTTATTACCAAATGATCAACCAAACCTCAAAGTGAGGTTTACAATTCTTAATATAGAGCTAGGCATGTTAGCTTTCATGCTTATACAAGTTTAGCCCTTGAAGTTCTATCTTTCTAATAAACTTGAACAAACAACTTAGAAATACTTTCTTACGCAACCTATTACACGATTCAAGAATATAATGACCGACACTTCATAATATAAAATTACGATGCTAACAATCTCCCCCTAAGTGTTGGTCATTGAAGGTTGCGTGACGTCTTCATCTTTGTCTATAAACTTTAACATTCTTTGCTCTTGACGTCTTTAGAAAACATTAGATAAGTCATTGTTCAACGTTCATCATTCTTTGTTCCTTCATGCTTTGTGATCTTTGTATGATGACTTTTCTTTGTTCTTTGTTGTTATGGTTGTTCATCTGCCTTATGTCACTACTTCGTCTATGTAGGTTAGTCTCCTTTCCAACATGCTCATACATCTTTAGTCTTTGCCATAGATATATTTGTTGTCGCGGTTCTTTCACTTTGATCTTTGTCACTTAACTTTNCAATTTTCACAACCTTCGATCTAACATTACCTTCGATGTGTTCCATGAAAATAAAAGGAATATGGAACGGAGGTGATGATACCGTGACTGTAACATGAGTCACAGGAGTGTTTGGTGGTGTTTTGAGGCGCGTGCAACACCAGAAGATGGAAGGGAAATGATGATGGTTAACATGGTAGTGGCGGTGAGAAGTGACTCGCGGCGGTGGTGAGGGTTTGGCCGGAATAGTGGCCGGAGATGAAGGTGGGTGGGTGTTGATGTTGTCGGCTGAGAGGAGTAGCAGGAAAACAAAACCCTAAGTGTTATAAACACTTGGTATTTATAGGTGGAGTGGTTAAGAGATGAGGACTACTAGCAAACCCTAGTGCGCCCTCAGGGACCAATGTTGTAGTTTATCAAATCTTTCACGAAACAAGTTTCAAGGCTCATTTAGGCAGGTGAACGAGAGATTCATGATACGGGAATAACACTAACGTGCTCAAAATAATATTTCCGATAAGAATTAATATAAATACTCATAGTTTCTCACAAACAATACCAAACTCAAAATAAATGATCTTTTCTCAAAACAGAACCAGGGAGAAATTTTGCGGGTTGTCACACCAAAACACTTTCCTATATAAACCTCATTATACCCTCACTTAGGGTTTGACACCCTTTCTCTCTCAAACCAGCCGCACCCTATTTCTTCTTCTTCTCCAGTCGTTTTTCCGGCCAAACAAACACCACCGCCGGCCACTTAAACTCACCGCCACCACCACTACACTCCTTACAACCTCCCCATCATTTTGACGTACATCACGCGCCAAGAAACGCCTCCCAACACCACGATTAACACCACCACAGCTCGAGTTCATCACCAAAACCATCTCTCTCGTTTTGTTGATACCGGCGGTCGAAGGTAAGAAAACCCACCACCCATTTTGTCGTTCGAGCGATGGTGGGGGATAAGTACATGAATTTTCAAGAGTTTTTGATTAAATAAAGATTAAAACTAATAAATATGAAGCTAAATAATTGTTTGGTATCATTTTCTTTCTTTTTGTTGTTGTCATTGTTATTGAAACGCGAAAACAAGGGATGTCGTGAGCTTGAGCTCACAGCCTTGTGTATCGAGTCGAGTTTTATTGAGTCGAGTCTTGGTCACAGGTTTGTGTCTAGGTTAAGATGGATGGTTGTACATTGTGTTTAAATGATTGTAATATTGGGTGTAGGGGTGTTTTTAATGCTATTAATGTAGAATGAGGGTTGTACATTGTGTTTAAATGATTGTAATATTGGATGTAGGGGTGTTTTTAATGCTATTAATGTAGAATTCTAAGGAAAGTGGTCTGAATTTCGATTCATGCTAGTTTTTGTTGTACACAATGCTTTGATTGTTGTAATTATGAAAATTGCTTACTTTAAAGTGTTGTAAACCATGCATCATTTTTTGTACATCTGAATTTTTTGGAGAGAGAGTCCTTCCTTCATTATAAGTAGTATAGATAAGATAATTGACAGCTTGGGCTAGTCGGGTTTTAAACTAGTCAACCCAGGTTTTCATCATACGCTTGTATTTAGCAGGCGTTTTGTGTGTAGATGTGATTGACATTAAATATAGGGATGAAAAAAAATGGAGTGAAAGAAAAAGTAAAGTTTCTTAAAGAAATGTGTGAGATTGAAATAGGTTTTAAGAGTAGTTTATTTTAATTTTAAATGAATAAAAAGAGAAAAAAATATGTTATGGCCCACCATGTTACATACAAAAAAAAAAGAATATATGAAAAGTGAGACCCTTTTTAAAAGAAAAGAAAACAGTAATTTTGTTGTAAACCCAACTTTCACATGAGGGTTTGTCTAAAACCTAAAATTTGGTCATCATCACCAATCTTAAATCCTACACCCTCTAACCAATAAATACTTTTGCTTTAACATCAAATCCTAATCTCCAATAGCCCATAACAAACACCTCCTTATTTATTAACTTTATAAAAACCTATTATGTAAAAGCTCATGAATCTAACTAAATGGGTTGCAATTAATCCTTTAATTAGGTGATGGGCCAGTTTGATTTCGACTTAATAGTTGTAACTCCAAGACATTTTTAACTAATTTAGTAAGTGAGTAAAATTTGTTTGTTACAAACTTAACCAAGAGGCATGAATTAACATAAAAGATTAGTAAAATGTCGTTTTTATCATTCAAACATTTATTCTTGATAAAAAAAAAAAAAAAATGTAGTTGTCTATTAAAGCACTCAACTTAATACAAAATGAGAACAAACTGGTGCTACTAAATCACCGGGATATATTTTTGGTCAAAGTACTTATGAATTTTCACTTCCCGTATTTAGCAATGCAACAGAGCATTAAATCAATGGGACCCAATTATAGCTCTTTTAATTTGATTATGTAATTTACTTAAGTCACAAACCTTTATTATTATTATTATTATTATTATTATTATTATTATTATTATTATTATATATATTTTTTCCGTATGTTACTTTTTCTTTCCCTTATAATCAATTTATTTCTAAATTTTCTTTGTTAATTCGCGAGTAAACGTTATATAAACAATAATATGTGGAAACTTAACAGCTTATGTTACAACCCAAACGTTTTACACACAAGTAACTAAATACTAAGAGACTTATTATTTATCTTTTATTTTGGGTTACAGCTACTAAATATTCAAAAAAATGCGCATAAAATAATAGATTTTTATTTTGTTCATTTGCGTTACGTAACTTATAAAGTCATACGTAAACATCATCGATTTTGTAAAAATATACCTAAACATCACTGAACTTGTTAAAATACGAAATTTATGTTACTTAAGTATCAAAAAATATGTTTTCAATAACTATGGAAATATGAAAAGTAATCTAATAAATAACTGAGAATCGACCGCGAAACCTTTCATTTAAGGGGACAATGTTTACCTTTTGTAATTTAAATTATTAAAAAGAAGACTCATGTTATTCTTTTTAATTCTTTTTAATAAATACAAGTTTCAACAATGAAGAAAAAGGCGAAGAAACGTAAAAAACAAAAAAAAAATGTGATATATGTATATGACAAAAATAAAAAATAACTATATAAATAAATAAGAAAGAAAAAAGAAAAAGAAAATTATAAAAATAAACAATGATTAAGGGGGAAAAAAAACAATTACTCTATTTTATTTTGGTGTAACAAGTTAATGATTAGTATAATCATTTTGGTGTATTAAATGAGTCAATGATTTTGATTAGTGAATCATTTTGGTGTATTTAGATTCACCCTTTAACAAAGCCATTTAAGAGTTTGAAACCCAAACAAGCAAATAAGACTGCATAACAGTGATATGTTTGATGCTTGAAGAGACCAAATGGCGCGCAAAGCACCGTGCACCCCTACAAGTTGGCGCACGAAGATCATTAAATAGGCTTGGTTCAGTAGTCTGCACCACCTAACGAAACACACTTTGTTTCTTTCTTTCTTTTTTTTAAGTGCATGTAAGGTATATTGTGTGTAACAAAACACGCTTCTAAGGATGATGATAAGGTTGTGCGTTAAAATACTGATATGACACTGAAGTGAAGAAAACAGTTGACCATTAACTCAGTTCGGATCAAGTACAACGAAGTAAAAAAGACACCTGTTCCAAGTGGAGGGTTAGTTTAGTAAATATGCAGAGCAGACAACAAGTACGATAATATCTTCTAGATGTCTTGTGTGGTTTTGTTTTATTAAACGCATCAACCACAAACACATCTCTTAGGTATAAAAACCCCCAAAATCTTTCTCTTTCAAATCAGGTCACTCTTCAATTTTACAACAATTTAATTTAATTTAATTTAATTAATTGGTTCTTGATTTAACTATGATTTTTTTTAATATTTGTTTTATACAGATCTTGATTGATAATTAAGAAAGAAAAAGATGGCAACTTTTGAATTATACAGAAGATCAACAATTGGAATGTGTTTGACAGAGACATTGGATGAGATGGTTTCTAATGGTGTTCTCACTCCTGAGCTTGCTATCCAAGTCCTTGTTCAGTTTGATAAGGTTTCTTTATTAATACCTTATTTTGTTCCCTTTAATTTTGTGTTTTGATGGCTTGAATTGATCAAAGGTGGTTACTTTGTTAAGGTGTTTTGTGTTTCTTGTTAAGATTTGCTTAGTTTTGTGTAAAGGTTGGATTTTTATGGAGATTAGTAGTGTAAATGAGTGAAATTGGAATAAGGGTATTGCCAAGAAATGAGCTTAAATTTGTGTAAAGGTTTGATTTTTAGCGATTTTACAGAGATTAGTAGAAATAAGTGAATTTAGTATAAGGGTGTCGTAAAAAAAGTACGTGAAATGTTGGATTGGTTAGAGTTTGTAAAGATGATTTGTGTTTCTTGTATTGCCAAGAGAAACTCAAAACTTGGATTGGTAAGAGTTTGCTAAGTTTTAGTTTCGCTAATATTCAGCTTAAATTTGTGCAACGATTTTGCTAAAATGAGCTTAAACTCGTGTAAAGGTTTGATGTTTAGCCATTTTACAGAGGTTAGCAGTATAAATAAGTGAAATTAGCATAAGGGTATCGTCATAAAAAGTGAAGTGTTAGATTGATAAAGAGGTCATAAAGATAATTTGTGTTTCTTGTTTTAGTTTTGCTAAATTATTTGGTTATATTTGTGTAAAGGTTTGATTTTTAGGGATTTTATGGAGATTGGTAGTAGGAATTATGAAATAAGAATGAGGGTGTTTTCAAGAGAAAGTGAAGTATTGGATTGGTAACAGTTTTATTAAATGTTTTGTGTTTCTGTTTTAGTTTTCCTAAATGTAGCTAAAATTTGCGTAAAGGTTTAATTTTTAGCGGTTTTATGGAGATAGTAGTAGAAATTAGTGAAATTAGAATGAGTGTATTGTCAAGAAAAAGTGGTAAGAGGTTGTAAAGTTAATTTATGTTTCTTGTTATAGATTTTCTGACATATAGGTTAAATTTGTGTAAGGTTCGATTTTTAGCGGTTTTACGGAGATTATTAACAGAAATGGAATTAGAATGAGGTATAGTCAAGAAAAAGGGGTAAGAGGTTGTAACCTAACTTGTGTTTCTTGTTATTTATTTGCTGAAATATAGGTTAAATTTGTGTAAAGGTTCGATTTTAGTGGTTTTATGGAGATTAGTAGTATAAATGAGAATTTAGAGTGAGAGTATTGTCAAGAATAAGTGACATGCTAGTTTGGTAAGAGGTTGTAAGGATAATCTATGTTTCTTCTCTTAGCTTTCCTAAAGTAGGTTAAACTTCTGAAAAGGTTCGGTTTATATGGAGATTGCTAGTATGAATGAGTGAACTTAGAATCAGGGTATTCTCAAGAAAAAGTGAAGTGTTAGTTTGGTAAGAGGTTATAAAGATGATTCGTGTTTCGTGCTCTAGTTTTGTTAAATTTAGCTTTGCATAAAGATTCAATTAGTTAGAATGGGAGATATTAGAGTGAGGGTAAAACCGTCAAAAATAAGTGGATGGGGTGTATAAAGTAACTTTATAAAGATGATGCGTGTTTCTTGTTTTAGTTTTGCTAATAATATAGGCTAAAGTTGTGTGAAATTTTGATCTTTAGAGATTTTAACGAGATTTGTAGTATAAATGAGTGAAATTAGAATGAGGGTATTGTCAAGAAAAAAGTGAAAATGTTAGATTGGTAAGAGGTTGTAAAGATGATTTGTGTTTGTTTAAGTTTTGATTAAATCTATTATAAATTTATGCAAAAGGTTTGATTTCAGCTGTTCTACAGAGATTAGTAGTAGAAATTACTCGATTAGTGGAATTAAAATGAGGGTATCGCCAAGAAAAGGTGAAATGTTAGATTGATAAGAGTTGGTAAAGATGAGTGGTGTCATTTTGGTGAAATTTAGCTTAAATTTGTGTGAAGGTTTAACTTTTGACGGTTTTGCCAAGATTAATTTTAGAATTGAACAAAATTAGAATGAGGGTAAAATCATCAAAAAAGTGGTTGTGTGTACGAAATAGTTACTGTAGTGTATTAATCACCTTGCTTTCCTTTCTAATGGTGTTCTTACTCCTGAACTTGCTATTCAAGTTCTTGTTCAGTTTGATAAGGTATATCTATCAGCTATATATTTCTTTGTTTCTTTATGTGTTTGTGATGTCTTAAATAGATCAAAGGTGGTAACTTTGTTAAGATGATGTCTAAATAAGTCGATATGCTAGATTGGTAAGAGTTTGTTATGATAATTTGTGTTTCTTATATTAGCTATGCTATACTTTAGTTTAAGTTTGCAATGCGTAAAGGTTTGATTTTTAGCGGTTTTAGCAACAATAATGATACAAGTGAACAAAATTAGAGTCGGGTAAAAATCACCAAGAGAAAAAAAAATGTGAGATTGGTAGGAGTTTTGTTTAGATGATTTGTGTTTCTTGTTCTAGTTTTGCCGAAATTTAGCTTGAATTTGTTTAAAGGCTCAGCTTGTATCTGTTTAAAGGCTCGATTTTTAATGATAGCACGGAGATTAGTAATAGAAATGAGCAAAACTAGAATGAGGGTAAAATTGTCAAGAATAAGTAAAGTGATAGGTTGATAAGAGTTTGTAAGACATTATTTATGTTTCTTGTTTAAGTTTTGCTGAAATCAAGCTTAAATCCGTTTAAAGGTTTGATTTTTCACAATTAGAGTGAGATTATAACAGAAAGGAGTGAAATTGAAATGAGGATAACATTGTCAAAAAGTGGCTGTGGTGTGTGAAATAGTTGATGTGGTGTAAAATGACTAAAATCACCTTGCTTTCCTTTGTGGATCTTAAGAATCGGGAAGGGGAGATTAATGTGAATTTGATGTGGAAGTTCTGTGTGCTTAGTTTAGATTTTCTTTGTATATGACTTAAATTAGGACATTAGGTAAGGAAGCTATATAAATTGTAATATATTTGGTTGAGTCCGAAAAGAGGTTTAAGAAACGTCATGATTTAATTATCTTTTATGTTCTCAGGATAGAAAGAAAGCAACAATTTTCACAATTATACTCTTCCCGTGTAGTTATAAAGTGTATAAACTCGTATCGTCTCCTTTAAGTTTTCCCTTTCGTGTAAACAATGTTACTTCCTTGTAGTAAAGTGCGTGTAGATGTGATGACATATCAACAGTCATAAATGGCCCATTTATAATATTATTGAACTGCAGTCGGAGCTTGCTGTGTTGTATTGGGGTGTGTTTGTGTGTGTTCTTTTTCTTTTAACGTAATGAAATATATATTGCGTGAGGTTTAAGTGTTAGTTGTACTGATTGCAGTCGATGACGGAAGCTCTTGACAGCCAAGTTAAAAGCAAGGTGACCATCAAGGTACAAACTCTATTAAAACCTATGATTTCTCTTTAACTGTGTAACTTCTTTTTCAAATTCGAATATAAGATATGTAGCAAGTAGAATGTGTTGGATCAATGACATGGCCATTTGGAAGCAATTGACTGTTCAATTCTGAGTTTAAACACCGGCATTTATAGCCAATTGCGCAACAAGCAGGCCTTCGTTAAAAACCCCATAAGCATTATAAAATCGAACATACGTGGTTATGAGTTCATCATACCTTTGATATTTATGGAGAAGGATTCTCTAAAGTTGTTTTTACGACTTTAATGAAGTTGGACATGTGTGAGCCATTGGATTTGATCCAATGGCTGAAATCAAAAGAAGTTCACTAAAGTTGTAAAAACAACTTTAGAGAATCCTTCTCTAATATTTATTGCTCATCTATGAGAAAATCTGTAGCCTTTGCTAGGAAAAAAATTTCTCATATGATGCAAAAGTGCATGAGTGATTAACCAAATAGATTAGTCACAATTAAATTTTGTTACATGTAATGTTTAAGAAATTCAATTGTAAGTTGTCTTTTACAGAATGTCTTAACATATAGGGCTTCCAAATGTGAATAATCTATTATAATAGAAATATTAACGTAATAGTTTATTATTTAAGTACGGTTGTTAGTTAACTTCTTTTTGATTTGTTACTAAAAAGTTCTCATTTTCATTTGTTAATAGGGGCACTTGCACACCTACAGATTCTGTGACAATGTGTGGACGTTCATTGTTCAAGATGCCATTTTCAAGTATGATGAAACCCAGGAGAATGTTGGTCAAGTTAAAATAGTGGCATGTGACTCCAAGCTGCTGACGCAGTGATTCATGCTTAGCATTTCATGTCTAGTTGCTGATAAAAGATGGTAATGATTAAGAGTGTAGAAAAGGGGTACGATAAAAAAGTTGGGAGGTTTTGTTCTATCGTTGGTACCTGCTAGAACGTGACATCATAACAAAATGTTGAATAATCTTATCAGCCTAAAACTTGTGTAATTTTCGTCTTCTATGTTACTTTTTTATTGTTTTTCATATTTTGTCACGGTTATTCGTGTTTCATGATGTATTTGGTGTAATAGGATGGATTAGAAAAAATGTAATGTTATTGCCTCCGGGCTATGAACTCTCTCAGCTTTTGTTTGTAGTACAAGTTCCTTTAGTTATGCAAATCCGGCTGGTTTACCAGCCTTTCTTAAAATCCATTAGATGTGTTGTGATGCTATTATTGTGTGATGCTGCATCTCTCTTTCTTGTCATACAAATATTTAAATTTTGGATATCAAAAAAATTCTCTCCTCTAAAGTCAAGGAGAAGGTGATTCTTTGCCTAAAATCGAGTCTTTTGGCAATATTTTTCTCTTTAAATCTGCCTTGTAACATACTTCAGCCAGCAGCTTTTATCAGATTCTTAGATGTTGAAAGAATGAGTTTGCTTGCTTATTCCGCCACCTAAAGCCCACTATGGCATCATTGAAGTCTGGCAAATGTACTCAGACTCAAAATTTTGAACTTCTCAATGGATTGATACTTCAGGTTAGAAATTCATCGTTTGTCATTATATTACTTTCATATATGCGTGCTCACATTAGTTTTAAGGTCAACTATATTGCTTGTCGTTTCCAAAATTAACGCAAATGATGTCACATATGTAACACCACCATTCACCTATATGTATTGTCCTGGATAAATTAGTGTACTTATCAGTTTTATTGAGGATAACGAAGAATCATATATTTTTTTAATCTCAGAAGTCAAAAAAATTCTCTAAACTTGCAAGTTATGTTTGTTATGATTAGGTTGAGGTATATGGATTATTAAGTGGTAACCGTGCAAAAGTGAAACTTCGCCTTCAAAACTGCTCACAAACATGGATTCTCCACTGGGGTTGCACTTCCATCGGAAACAAGTGACCGAAACTTATTCTACTTCATATTTTTGCTTTCTTACTACATTTGGTCAGATAGACATGTTACTAGAATTTGTTTCCTCTTGCAGAAAATGGTTTGTTCCGTCCTTCTATCCTCCTGGGACGACAGTATATAAGAAAACTGCATTACGTACTCCGTTTGTCAAGGTTCATCCTTCATCATTGCCTCATTGGCTTTATGTTCAGCCCTGAAAGGGTGCTTGTTCTAGCTTCATTATTGATCATTTGACTTGTAGGAGGGTGATGCATACGTTGTTGACATTGAGCTAAGGGACCCCAACATACACGCCATTGAGTTTGTGCTGAAAGATACTAGGCATGACAAATGGTTCGTCTAATATTATTTAATAGAAGTTTAATATATGCCGATGAGACCTTATCGCCACATGACCATCCTTTATCCACTTATTTAGTTTTTATACTTTTTTTGGTTCTGAATTTCTGATGCATTTTAGGTTGAAGATGAATGGGAAAAGCTTCAGTATCAAATTACACGAAGAAATTGACGCAAGTATCTCTATTTTTAGCATTTATAACCTACTATTGAGATTATTATCGGAAAGTTATTTTGCAGGTTAAAGATGATGATGCGGGAAATGGTAAATGTTTGCTTAATGAAATGTCTCATATGGATGAAGTTGAAAAATCATCGCGACACAGGTGCAACTTTTACATATATCTTGAGATTTTTAAAAACTATGACTTGATCCGTACGTGTCTAGTTAAGCAACAAGCTTAATTTTTTCATTTTGTATATTAATTTTAATTTGCAGATACCCGTGCAGCTCTGCTTTCTTTCCAAAACTTTCTACTTCTTCCCCCGCTTGGTCCCGAAAGAACAATGTCAGCAATATGTATGCTATGTCACTTGAAGAAACCTATAGTGAGATGGTAGGCTCATGAGATTTTATGAATGCCTGAGCTCGATAAAATCTTGTACTTTTCCCTGTATCCGATTTTGTTAATCCTCCAACACTTGGTTTACTTATCCGTGATGGAGCGTATATATGCGTAGTTGTCAATTAGTGACAACTCAAAACATGATCCAGTAGATTTGTGTTCCGTGATTTGTAGAACTTCCTAGTGATTGTTATCTTCTGATATTTGTTGTAACAGATTGGCGAAAAGTCTTGCTGCATTAGATACTTGAGCAAAGAGGTGCCAACGTGGATAAGATTTCCAGCATCAGTCGTCGTACCTTTTGGAGTGTTTGAAAAAGTATTATCAGAAGACATAAACAAGGTATGATATCATTTCTAGACTATTGTTTTCCTATTCTATTATGAGTGTTACAATATGTTGATTCGTTAGTATCACACATGTCCTAAAAAGAAAGATTATCATCATGCTTACACTCTCGTTTTGTATCAAAACCGTCTCTTGGTAATAAAGCTTATGTATATTAGTGCACTATGTTCTTCAGGATGTAACAAAGAAACTTGCATTCCTTCGTGAAGATGTAGATAGAGGAGACATTTCAAAGCTTAATACGATTCAAGAAACTGTGATGCAAATGAAAGCTCCTCGTAGAATGGTAATTCAGCAATGCTATTATGTTTCTTCAATTTTATAGTTGTCATTTTCGCTTCAATGAATAAAAATTAATTGCAAACTTTTCGTCATTGGAGAAGGTTTTAGGCCGAAAAATGTATTCTAGCCTTATTTTCTTTTGGTAACAAATACTTAGAACTGGTCATAATAGACAGATTACTGATGAAATTTTAAATTCTGTAAATTTGTAGAGCATTGAGGTTAGGAAGAAAATGAAGAGTTCGAGAATACCATGGCCTCGAGGTTCCGGAGATGATACTTGGAACCGCTTTTGGCAAGCAATTAAGCAGGTATATTTCTCTCTCACTTTCCAAAATGTTTAGTGAGTTTGACTTCACAGTCACACCTATATAATCTATAATCGATATTTTGGATGGTTTATACTGTAAACTTTAGTACCGACATTACCTCTTCTGTATGATATGTAAATAAAACATGAAATTACCTAAGTTTACTAAAGCTTTGTATAACAAGACTAATTAATTATGAAGCTGAAATTTAGCCTTTTGAGATATGTTGACCAAGCTACAATGGCATATGACATTCAAACTGTTACCCGTGTCCAGGTTTGGGCATCTAAGTGGAACGAAAGAGCATATATCAATTGCAGAAGAACAAACATGAATCACGATAAACAATGCATTGGTATATTGATACAAGAATATATCAGACCTGATTATTCCTTTTTGACGTACACAAATCATCCCGTGTCTCATGACTCCTCAGAGATATACACAGAGGTAAGCCTCGACTGTTGAGTCCAGACATATCCCAACTGATCATATGAAACTAGAGGATGTAAAAACATTTACTATCTGGTTCAATCGAAAACAACCGCTATCATAACAATGGAAATAGAATAACTGCTGTTACAATACAGCTAGACCTTAGTTTGCTGCTAATTTGATTTTTAAACAGATCGTGAAGGGTTCAGTTGAGACACTAGTTGGTCCTTCATTGGGGCGCGCCATGAGTTCCGTTACTAAGAAATCTGATCTCAAGTCAACTATTGTAAGGCTACTTAATTCATAACACGCAGATATGTTTCAAATATGTTTATGAACTAAATGTCATGTCGAGTTCATAATGTAACTTTCAGGTTACTGGTTACCCAAACAAGTCAACCGGATTATACACAAAGAACAAGAGGTCAATCATCTTTAGGCCAGATTTCAAATCAGAGAACATGAATGGATATATGGTCACCGGCATATATGACAGGTACCTTAGATTACTTATTTGTTGAAGTTAGGATAGTCTAGTAATATAACAGTAATCCTGAAAAATTTAGTAGTTTTCTCACCACTTCTCCTCGGTTCACCGAATTTGACTGTTTTTCACTTAGAAATCAGGAAATCATAATCACCCCTTTTGCTAAGTACCGCTAGTTTTAGCCTCTTTAGACTTATAATTGCATTTAGTTAAGAAATATATGCACCGCTAATGCCATGGACGGAACTTTGTAGGGGCGGGGGAGGGCCCCGGCCACCCCAAAATTTGCGACACCTAGTGTAAATATTATAGGTTTTAGGGGTAATTTAGTTGAGGTTACAAACAAATCTCCGATTCGGCCCCCTCAAAAAAATTTCGGCCCCTTCAAAAAAAATGTTCAAGTTCCGTCTATGGCTAATGCCAACTATTGAACTGCAAAGAAGTCTATGTGGACATTATGAGTAACTATAGTTAAAAGTTTTCGCAGTTTTTCTATGGAAACCAAAGAGGAAGTTGTGCTAGATTACTCTAAAGACCCGATGGTCACTGATCTGCGTTTTCAAGCCTTGCTTCACTCAAAAATCGCAGAAATGGCGAAGATTATTGAAGACTTGTACGGATGTGCCCAAGACATCGAAGGGGTAGTGCAAGATGGAGATGTATACGTACTCCAATGTAAGCCTTTGATCCTATGAAAATCAAGTAGCCGAAAAAATGTCCTTCAATAAATGTAATGCTTGCATGTTTACAACATAATAGTTACCAAGTATATTTGATTCTAGTATATACAAGATTAAATTTGTAATTATTCATGCGTATTATGGATATGTTTTATATAAGTTGTACCCAAACACTATAAAGTAAAAAGTCGATAAGCTCAATTTTGAGGTTTATAAGCTTATCAACCAACTTGAGCTTATGAACTTTAATAACCTATAGCTCAAATTTAAAGTTCATATATAAACTTTAAAATTTGAGTTATTAGTAGCTTTTCAAAAGTTTAATACACCCATAAGCCTGCCTTTCTTAAAAAAAAAAAAA
>LBNU01011639.1:80330-100836 GCA_014162995.1 Artemisia annua | reverse complement strand
TCATTTAGATAATTATAAAACAAGTTCATGTTTAAATATAAATGCAAAGCTTAGTTATATAAGACTTAGGAACTAAAGTGATGTTTTATTACAAGCTAAAGTTTGTACTTTGTCATTAACAAAACTTAGCTAAGATCGTTAAAATATAAATAACGTTTTTAGGCGATATTTGTATTAACAGTATATCTAAATTAAGAACTAGCCTATGTTTGGCGACACGAAGCAGTAGCAGTAAGCTGTAAGCAGTAAGCAGTAGTTGTTTATTTAAAAAACATGTTTGGTAACGTAGCTGTAGCAGTAATTATAAAGTGTAAAATTACGAAAAAGGTCATATACACATTAAAATAAAATAAATGATTAAACAAATGGGGGTATATATGTAATTTCAGTATCTAAATGCTTGGAGCAATTTTGGAAAGCTCATTCAAGAAGCATTTCATTTTGGAGCGGTTAGGATAGTTTCAACCGCTATTAGAGATGTTGCCAAACAAGCTTTCCATCTAAATGCTTACCGCTCCTAAACGCTTCCTTAACGCTTGTTGCTAAACATGACCCTAAGGTGTTTATGAATATGGGTTAAGGTTAATTAATTAATTAAGTGTTAATTGGTGATTTTGGAATATGATCATGTAAATGATTAGGGGTGGCTGTCATGATCTCATGCTTCCCCCATGCCTCACCACCCACTAATAATATCATTCCACCTCATTCATGCCTCTCTCATGCCTCACCATACTTTTTTTAGTGGCAACCATGATCCCATGCCTCACCTAATTTTATTTTTTTATTTTTTTATATTCATAATTATACTAAACAATTTAATAAAAACATAATATTTCATTAATAATTAAAAGAAAATTACATAAAACTTATTAGAAAAAAAAGGAAATCACTAGTCATCGAGGTATAGTAAGTCTTGAGCCGCTACGTGCTTCGTAAGATCATATCGGAGACGGTAATGGATATCTTCGTCGAGTAACTCTGGTAGTACACTCTCGTCATAAACTAGCGCGATCTGCTGATCAATTATATGAACCGGTGATATTGCCATCTGGTCGTCTTTTAAAATCATATTGTGAAATATAATACACGTATAAACGAGTTGTCGAATCTTTTCGACCAACATAGCCCGGAGAGGACGACTGAGAATCATCCATTTTCCTTTAAGACGACCAAAAGCTCATTCGACATCCTTTCTTGCAGACTCTTGTAGCTTCTTGAATCTCTTTTCCTTCGGGTCAGTGGGATACTTATATGCTTTAACAAACGTTGAATACGTAGGATAGATTCCGTCGGTAAGATAATATCCACATTTGTAAAGCCATCCATTTACAGAAAATGAACTGTTTAGCGCCATTCCATTTCGCTCCGTAAGATACAGTGGAGACTGATTCAAAACATTGATATCATTGTTTGCATCGGGAGGACCAAAAAACGAATGCCAAATCCACAAATCATTAGAAGCGACAGCTTCAAGCATAATAGTCGGGTATTGGTGATCACCTCTCTTATATTGGCCTTTCAAATGTCTAGGACAATTTCGCTAAATGAAATGTATACAATCAATGCTACTAAGCATTCCAGGAATGTGAAGTTTTTCTTCATGTGCCTCGAATAAGCGTGCAACGTCATGGGTTGTCGGCCTACGTAAGAACTCTCGACTATATAATTCAATTATCGCGTGGCAAAATTGATCAAGGCATTCTCCTATAAAATATTAAATAGTAAAAAAAATAAAATAAACGAACACTTTATAAAAAACCGAATTAAATAAATAAAAATGAGAAGGTTAACCTGACGTTCTTCGTGCCATGTTTAAATAGTTATCAAATCTATCCGGAGGTTCACCCGTTGCGAGTTGCCGAATGGCCGATGTGCATTTTTGTAACGCCGTGAAACTTTTTTCCCCCTTGCGTCTTGGCCCTCTTGAAACCATTCGAAATTCGCTTCAACATCACCAACAATTCTTAAAAACAAGATTTTATTCATACGAAACCTATCATGAAAAACATGGTCGGGAAACTTTTCTCGTTCGACGAATAGTCATTCATTAGAGTTTGTAAAGCTTTTTCACGAAAACGGGTGACAGACTCCCGTGTTTCGGTAGTGCTTGTCGTGTCTTCAATGGAATCTACACGGCTAAATAGGTTGATAGGGTACTACTGGATAACAATAGTTCGGAAGAGTCGGCGGAAAAAATTAACTCGTCCTCGGATGAAGAAGAGGGGGATAAAGACATGGTAAAAAAATTGTTTGTGTGAAAATATGTGAATTGTTTGTGTGAAAATATGGTAAATAAATTGTGAATTGTATGTGATTTAAAAAGGATTTATTTATTTATTTATTTATTTTTTGTTTAAATTGCCAAACGGTCCAAAATCCCCAACGGTCACAAAACAACGGTCACATTCTTCCCATGCCTCAACGGCAATATTTGCCGAATTCCATGCCGAATCCATGCCGATTTGGAGGAAATGGTGTTGCCGCTCGGCATCACCTCAAACCGAACCATGCCGATGACCATTGCCACCCCCCTAAGAGGGTTTTGGTTATGATTATGGGTAGGTTAGACATGCTTTATTATGATATATAATTGAAGTGGTAAATTGTGGTGATAGTTATTTTAACTAGGAACCAAAAGAAGATATTCAAAGAGATGATGTTCAAATTAGCTTTGGATCGAGGTAAGTAACTTGTACAATAACATGTGTTATATACATGTTTTATCATATATGTGTTATGACTGAATGTGTTAAGGGTATAGGAACTTGCAAAAAGCGAATTTTTGGAAAACTCATGAATTGATCAGGATAAAAGCACATTTGCTTGATTACAAGAAAATCCCAAGTGTAGGGATATTTGATGAGGTGTAATTTCATACAGTTTTTAGGGGTCATTTAACCATTATAGTATTATAGTCATACATATTTTATCATATATTGCCCTAACTTGCTTCTTTTTGAGTTTTAGGTACTTGGGAGAATAAATGCTTGAAAAGTACAAATCTTGGGCTCAGTTGGACGAAGAATAAAGATAAAAACGACAATTCTAGCAACGTGACCGACATTTGTGATGCTGTCACCTCCCTGTGACGGGTCACAATCATAAGGTGACGCTGTCACAATATGGCGGTGGCCAAAACGAAACCCTAATGGGTGGCGAGCTAACGTCGTCACAATCATAACGTGATGCCGTGACAACTAAAAATCTATAAATACAAATGCTTTGTTTCATTATTGTGTGTGTAACTTTGGAGGAACTTTTACCACCAAACCTTAGTCGAAAGCAGTTTCTTAAGCCTTTTTGGCTATTGAAGACCTCGTATATTATTTAGATAAGTTATCTATTCATTCGATTATGTTTAATCTTAATTGTGTGATTTGCTTATTTACTTGTTTCTTTATTACCATGTTAGGCAAGATTAATTAGTATTTACTTAGGACTGTATGAAACATAGTTATTGATTGCTTGTTTATCCTCTCTCGTCAATGGTGTGTATGTTAGGAGTTGGAAAACTGGCTATATCCCGCATCTTAGCTGAACGTCCACTAAAACGTGTCCAATTAATGCTTAAGTCTTAGGTTATTAATTGTGAAGGGTATTTATTGCGTGGAGTATTTATTGAGTGGGTTATTGACATTCAGATACATGTCGCTCACTTAGGCTAGTTCATAGACATGGGACTGACTACCCATTAACAGGTAATAAGGAATACTCCACAATGCATTAGACAAGTAAGTGACATTCGATAAAAGTAGCAAGAAAATAACTAGGGAGTAATGAGATTCTAAGTAAATATGTTTTTCCACATATAAGAAGTTCACCACCTTTTTACTTTTCTTGGTATTTAATTTTATCTCATTTTAGTTTAGTTAGTAGTTTAATATACAAACCCCTATTAAAACCCGAGATTTTTACTTGCTTTCAATATGAAACACAAAAAGATCAAAAATAATCTTTTCTTCACTCTTAGACTTATTTAATCATACACTTCGAACCTACCTCACTATTCCCCTAGAGAACGATCAATCTCCCGAGTCTTGCATATACTACACTACAACGATTAGGTACTCTGTCTAGGAGGGTTGTAAAACTAGTGTATTACAGCCCATCACATCATTCGGTAAGGACCCAAATGATCGGAGTCAAGTATCGAGGTAACACTCACGTGACGACTACAAGGTGTGTGTAATATGTGTGAAGATGAATTATCTTCACAATGAATGAGTTGGTCAATTCCGTGTGAATTGACCTTTATTTATAGGGATGCATTTAGGATTTTGTGCTACCCATGAATGAAATCCAATGGCTAAATATGGTCTACATTTTGGACATCTAAATGAGGAGACAAAAATGACACGTGGCCTGATATTCTTGGCTCTCCCAGGTGCATGGAATATTCTGTGCACGTATCATCGAGATGTTCGCAGCATTATTTCTAACCCAACAAGGTAGTGACACGTATTGTCTGTTGTAACGGCCTTTTGGGATAAGATCCTAGTCGAGCCTTTGCCTAGAGGTATAATCCAGGATTTGTTTGATTGTCATCAGGACTGAGAACTTACTTCCCAGGCAAAGTGTGTTGGTTATGGGCTTATTGTGGGCCCATTTTTAAGTGTGTGGACTCTAGCCATTCGGGCTAGAACTCCCGTACGCTATCAATAATAGGTTTGTTGTGTTTGGGCTATAAAACATAACAGGTTTTGGTTGTACCCGAAAAAGAACTCGATATTTAACTCGATTATATTTGCTTTGTGTTGATATGCTCTCTTTTCCCTTTCCCTATCACTTCAAAGCCCGGTTGGGCGCTAGCGCTTGACTATAGAAAGTCAGGCTCTTCTATATCTTTTAAACCGTAAGTCGTTATGAGTCGCGTCACCCGACGTTTCGAAGGGAATTGAGTCTAGTTTCATTTAAAAATACTTTCAAGGGTCGAATAGTAATAGATTTTTATCACATCATAAAAGAGTAACAGTAAGTTCGTTATACTCAAAGCGTTTCCGCGTAATAGTTTTTATTTTTTGTCAAAGCGGGCATGGGGTGTAACAAATCGTGTCGATTATCCCGGCCGACTCGCTAACGAGTCTAAGGGCGCTTGAAAGGAAAATGAAAATATGAATAAAAAGATGCTTTGGGAGTGTGAGATAGGCGGTTCTTCCTATTATTATTGTTGTAGAATTATTATTGTCCCTTATTATATTGCATTACATTTGATCGATTATTTGTTATTCCCTATGTCCCAAAATATAAATATACTTTGATATCTTTAGTTGTTCCAAAATTAATGTCTACTTACAATTTCTATCAATCAAAATGATTATAAGTGGCTAAGAATGAAATTTTTTTAGTTAATATTGTAAGGAGGTCGCTTTTCTTACACTTTTGAAATATAAATATGAACATTTAATTTAAGACGGAAAGAGTATTAGAAATCAAAGTTTTTGAAAGAAAACGTATTCACCCTTCTACATTTCCACATTAATTGATCTATGTTTTTTCCGCCCTAAATTAAATGCATGTTCATATTTATATTTCAAAAGTGTATAATGTAGAAAGAAAACGTATTCACCCTTTCAAAAATTCCGTTACTTGCCTAAATTAATGTAGAAAGAAAACGTATTTAAATCTATGTTTTTTCCGTCCTAAATTAAAGCGACCTCCGTCCTAAATTAAAAACTTTAATTTCTACGTTTTTGAAAAGGGTGAATACGTTTTCTTTCTACATTAATTCACCCTACATTTCCACATTAATTCACCCTTCTATCGCTCTTTCTTTCTATTACAAAAGACAAAGACCTGTGTTTCTTATTTAGAAACTATTGATATGTATGTGGAGAAATGTAGATCACAAATTATAAATACAGAAAAATGGATTATTAATCAACAGCATGTACTGTAGTTAGATGTATTGAAATCTTCATACGCGGTTCATATGTTGTACTAGTAATTTATTGATATAGTTTGTATTAGAAATTTAGAATTAAAGTGTAGAAACACTGAAACAGGCTGGATGTTGTTCTTGAGGATTTGGTAAGAGATATGGACATATGAAGATAAGAGGAAATTGATCTAGTTGTTAAACTATGAAATCTTATGACATAACCAATATTTTAACTACCCCTTTAGATGCTCTATTGGAGTATACACTATATCTTTGCCACAAGATTCTTTTCTTTTTTATTTGTTAGATAGGATATTTTTTATCCTTCTTATTTGTTAAAGCATTGTTTCTCAATAAAACATCCAATCTTGCAAAGAAGATATGTAGTGTGTTACAATAGTTATTACCAGGATATAATTTTGGTGATGATATATTAAGTATTTGCCAAAATCAATTACTAAAAGAATCACAACAAAGAGTTGTGGCAAAAAAACTACTCCTAAGTCCTAACTATGAAGGACACATTAAAAATCATCCAACTATTCAGTTAAAACTTTAATAGAATCTTCATTTAAGTATGGTTCTTGAAATTGCAATATAATCTGTTGAACACTTAAACCAACAACAAAAGTACGATATGCGAAAACACTAGATCGTAGGTTTGTATGTTGAGCACAAGTAGCAACCTTTAAACAATATGGTGAACAACACGAGAGGATATAATACACACAAAGTCTAGCCAAGCAATTACTATATACCTTGAATCAGTTAGCAGTAAAAAACAATGAGATGGATGATTTGTGCATCACATGAGGAGATCAACCTAGTCGGCTAATACCAAACAGACACAAACACCAACTCTTTAAACAAAATTGCGTTACTTGCCTCGCAAGGCAATTAACTTACACAAGAAAACTAAACGCATAACCCAAATCGACTATATGACAAATCCTGACTAGACTTGGCTACTAGTTCTGGCATAATCAATTCAAAAAGCACAGGAAAAACCTGTTAGTATTTCCAAAAAAACACTTGCTTATAGTTGAAATATATATTCACGTAACTTTAAGTTTTTTCTAATAATTCTATTGTCTATATGACATGTTTTTATTCTATTGCTATTCATTTACACATATAAAGATACAAAGTGAAAACAACATAAGAAACAAAAGCATCTAAACACACCTACATGGCAAGCACATGAAACTATGAAAGCATCATTACCAACAACCCTAAGTCTAGTTGATACTAATTAAGGGGATTTTAAGTGTCTTTTTGTTGGAGATCCTAAGAAAATGTACATGAAACATTATTGAGAGAATCCAACATTGTCCTTTGACTGCAAATTTAGGACAACACAATTAGCTGTTTACTATTGGATTTGTCTTCCTAATGTTTGAATTTTTTACAACACAAATATACTTTTGGTTAAAAGCCCCGATGCTAGAAATGTTGTCTATCTTTTTTATGAAATCAAATGTTCTTTGTCCCCTTGAAAAATCTTTTGCTAGTAATTAAAAACTACATTCAAAAGTAACTTGGGGTTTATTATCATAAAAGTATCAAGTTGTCTCAAATTTGTTAGTACTAGCTTGTTAGTCTAATATACTTAATTAAATCATGAAAAATACTACTAATATAAACAATCGTTGCCTGAATTTGCAAAACATACAAACTGTTTTGAAAAACTTAAAAGTCTCTTGGGAATTATTATCATATTGTATCAAGTTGTGTCTTATTATTTGTTTAAGTAACTAAACAGAAAACAAATAATGTCTTAATGTTCCACACGTAATCATGCTTTAAGTGGGTTAACCAGACTAATTAACTTAACATCTAATATTAAACTAATCTTCAAAGAGAAAGTCCACTGTTTTTATAATACAAAAACAGCTACGGCAAAATTAAGATACAAATAAAAATTTGAGAAAACAAATATTAAATTGACACGCTTGAAGCAACAATTCATATTAGCCTCTGTAATGCGGATTAGGAGCTTGATTAACGTAAAACTATTAAAATAATAGACTCGTGAGGCATGCCAAAATATTTTCTAATTAAAGAATTGCATGCATATTTATTTATATATTCAGCTTTAGTTTCTTTTCAAGAAGTTTAGTTAGAATCACAAACAAATTATAGTCAAAGAATGATTTTATTTCACTAATATGTAGATTGAAATAATGTAGCTAATATGAATTTTTGATTGCTTTCAATTAGATTTTTTGAGATACTGATCACTAACTAAACATTAGTAGAATATTAAAATTATAGTTAGCAAACCCCTAAATATATTTAACGCCTTTTATAAAACAGGAGGATTATTAAGATTTAAACCCAACTAACATTGACTAAGTAGTTGAAACAAAAGATCTTAAAACATATACTCTCTTCGTCCAAAATAATTGTCTTTATACAAAAAATCACAAAAAAGAAAAAAAAAAATATTACTGTTTTTATTTCTTAGTTTTTGCAGAATGACAATTTTATCCTTATGTAATTACTTAAAGCTCGATTAAAGTTTGCAGTTATTATAGTAAACTTGATATCTATACTACATATAAAGCATAAATGATTCTCTCTCCAAAATTTTAAGACTTAGAAAAAATTAATCATGGTTTACAACACTTTAATGCACCCAATTTTCAGAATTACAACAAAGTAAGCATATTGTACAACAAATAAAGCGTGGTGTCATTTTAAGACCAAAATTCTATCAAACAACATTAATGCTATTAAAAACACCCTTTCACCAAAAATTACAACCATTTAAGCACAATGTACAATATCTGCAACCAATTTTCAGATTTACAACAAAATAAGCATAGTGTACAACAAAATAAGCATGATGTAATTCTCAGACTTACAACATTAATGTTATTAAAGTGGTTAATGTTATTAATGACTATAATGAATACTACTTACAAGAAAAGAAACATAATGTACAACATTTTAATGAACATAATTTTCAGACGTACAAGACAAGAAGCATAGTGTACAACAAAACACCACATTAATGGTATTATATGTAGTCAATTATTTAACTGGTCAATAAATACAATTAATACAATTATTAAAATACCCCTTACATAAAAAATACAAATTATCAAGTATATTGTATAACCAAATTAAACACAATTCTTGCATTAAATTTCACTACTACAAATAATAAAGCACATTATACAAATATTCAAGCCCGAACGGGCAACGGGCCAAATGGGCTTGAGCCCGAACGGGTGCGGACCAAACGGGCTCGAGCCCGAACAGGCTCGAGCCCGAACAGGCTCGAGCCCGAACAGGCTCGAGCCCGAACAGGCACGGGCCAACGGGTTCGAGCCCGAACGGGCACGGGTTATACGAAATTCTTGATATCCGTAAATTTTTTTGTCAAAAAGAAAATAATAAATTAAAATACATTATTAATCGAAAAATTTTATTTCAGGGTACCCACCGCTGCAACGAGCGGGTACCCTGCTAGTACATAGTAATATATATTCAAAACTATATTTGGAAAGAGATAATATTTTGGAATATCCCACAATGAGAAGAAGTATTAATTTGGAATTGGGGGAGCATGCTAATGGTCTAATTGATTTCAAGAATAGACTAATTACTATACAAGAAGTCAAAAGCGTTTGCTTAGAGACTAAAATGTCTCTGCATCGACCCAACAACTTCTAAATAACAAATAATTATGGGTCTAATTAGCCTCTCTAATAAATCAAGAGACAGCACGTCCATGTCAAAATTTAAATAAGAAGTAACCATAGATAATAAATAACTAAGACTTAGGATCAAATGAGAAGAAAACTTAAAATGAGAAGAATGAGAAATAACTATAGCCACACGTTAGAGATGCATTAACTTGAATTAGATGCATCTATAATCTTTTAGATGCACCCTAATATATTTTCTAGCAAAAAATTAGATGCATATACATATATTATATACATTTTATCAAGTTAGGCGAATTCTATGTATTTTTCATCTACTGCGGGTCAAATTTATTGTTAGTGCTACTTTGCATCGTTTTCACTTCAAAAACACTTTCGAAACTAATTGGGACGCATCTAAATGAATAGAGATGCATCTAATTCAACTCGATGCATCTCAAATGTGTGGTTATAGTTAAAGCTCGCCAAATTTGTAATTTATGGATATATATGTAATTTATGTACGTATTTTCTTGGTTTTAGTCTTTTAGATGTGTTGCAAATCCATAAAGCTTGCCAAATTTGATTGTGATTTTGCTTTACATGGGAACAGATTAGTAACATTGATTATAAAGTCAAATAAAAATTTTTGTTGACGACTTATTATAACGTACGGCCAAAATGCAAAATGACCAAACTAAATGTAACTTTATGATAACGGCACATTATTTAATTAGTAATGACTTTTAAGAGTCTAATTACTTATCCCACTCATATATTTCTTTTAATGTTTATTTCCAAATTTAGGTGCGGATCAAAAAACCAAATCCTTTCATTCCACATACTTTACAACACGTAGAAAAACATGATATTGTGATGATTGAACTTTTTCATGCAATATTATTGGTAATAAAATTTAGATTTTTAGTTGGTTGGTTTTGATCTTGCTACCTTATTCTAAACAATTAATCATTGATTCATTTGCCAATGTATTTCTTAGAGTAATTTATATTGGCATGTTGCAAGTGTGCCCCACAATAATTTTATAAGTGTTTGCTCACTATGAGTTCAAGCAGTTCCTATATATAGGGGAGAGTTTGACAATGTTTTCATCAAACACTTTCTAATTCACATTCTTTCTTTCTTTCTTCATCTCTCTCTCTCTCTCTCTCTAAAAGTTTCTTAGAACACAAAACTTTCAGTACAAATTGAATTCAAGAAAGCTATTTTACTTGCAACAAAAGATTGTAATCATGCCTATAGAAATTGTAAAACCAAGTGTTGAACTATCAAAGATAGCAACTTCAGAAACACATGGAGAAGACTCTCCATATTTCGCAGGATGGAAGGCATATGATGAGAATCCATACCATGAGATAAATAATCCTTCAGGAGTCATTCAAATGGGACTAGCTGAAAATCAAGTATCTTTTGATTTGCTAGAAGAATATTTGGAAAAAAATCTTGAAGCATCAAACTGGGGCCAAAAAGTTTCTGGCTTTAGAGAGAATGCTTTGTTTCAAGATTATCATGGGCTTCAATCTTTTAGAAAGGTAATAACTTTTTAACAAAATGTACCAAAAATGATTATTGTTGTATAGAGTGATCAAGAAAATCTAACCTTTTTTTTTTCTTTTGTTTAGGCAATGGCAAGTTTCATGGAACAAGTGAGGGGAGGAAAAGCAAAATTCAACCCCGATAGAGTCGTCTTGACAGCTGGTGCAACCGCGGCTAACGAGCTTCTAACCTTCATTTTGGCTAATCCCGGCGATGCATTGTTGGTCCCGACTCCTTATTATCCAGGGTAGGTTACCTTTTCCTACAAAAAGTTTTAGACTTTGTTCACATGCACTTAAGTAAATGTTCTAAGATATTTTTACAAATTGTGCAATCTTTCTAACTTTTTTTTAACCATTTCAGATTCGATAGAGATATAAGATGGAGAACTGGTGTACAAATTGTCCCAATCCACTGTGAAAGCTCAAACAATTTTCAAATAACTCCGGAAGCCTTAGAAGCAGCATATGATCATGCACGATCAATGAACATGACAGTGAGAGGTGTACTTATCACAAACCCTTCGAACCCATTNTAATTTATATTGACATGTTGCAAGTGTGCCCCACAATAATTTTATAAGTGTTTGCTCACTATGAGTTCAAGCAGTTCCTATATATAGGGGAGAGTTTGACAATGTTTTCATCAAACACTTTCTAATTCACATTCTTTCTTTCTTTCTTCATCTCTCTCTCTCTCTCTCTCTAAAAGTTTCTTAGAACACAAAACTTTCAGTACAAATTGAATTCAAGAAAGCTATTTTACTTGCAACAAAAGATTGTAATCATGCCTATAGAAATTGTAAAACCAAGTGTTGAACTATCAAAGATAGCAACTTCAGAAACACATGGAGAAGACTCTCCATATTTCGCAGGATGGAAGGCATATGATGAGAATCCATACCATGAGATAAATAATCCTTCAGGAGTCATTCAAATGGGACTAGCTGAAAATCAAGTATCTTTTGATTTGCTAGAAGAATATTTGGAAAAAAATCTTGAAGCATCAAACTGGGGCCAAAAAGTTTCTGGCTTTAGAGAGAATGCTTTGTTTCAAGATTATCATGGGCTTCAATCTTTTAGAAAGGTAATAACTTTTTAACAAAATGTACCAAAAATGATTATTGTTGTATAGAGTGATCAAGAAAATCTAACCTTTTTTTTTTCTTTTGTTTAGGCAATGGCAAGTTTCATGGAACAAGTGAGGGGAGGAAAAGCAAAATTCAACCCCGATAGAGTCGTCTTGACAGCTGGTGCAACCGCGGCTAACGAGCTTCTAACCTTCATTTTGGCTAATCCCGGCGATGCATTGTTGGTCCCGACTCCTTATTATCCAGGGTAGGTTACCTTTTCCTACAAAAAGTTTTAGACTTTGTTCACATGCACTTAAGTAAATGTTCTAAGATATTTTTACAAATTGTGCAATCTTTCTAACTTTTTTTTTAACCATTTCAGATTCGATAGAGATATAAGATGGAGAACTGGTGTACAAATTGTCCCAATCCACTGTGAAAGCTCAAACAATTTTCAAATAACTCCGGAAGCCTTAGAAGCAGCATATGATCATGCACGATCAATGAACATGACAGTGAGAGGTGTACTTATCACAAACCCTTCGAACCCATTGGGCGCAACCATTCAACGTAAGGTCCTAGAAGAGGTCCTAGACTTCTGTACCGAGAAGAACATTCACCTTGTATCCGACGAAATCTACTCAGGTTCAGCATTCTACGCAGATGAATTTGTTAGCATCGCAGAAGTACTTGAATCAAGAAACTACAAAGACTCAGAAAGATGTCACATTGTTTACAGTTTATCAAAAGACCTTGGTCTCCCAGGGTTCCGAGTAGGGACAGTGTATTCCTACAACGATCAAGTTGTGACAACCGCACGAAGAATGTCTAGCTTCACCTTGATTTCATCACAAACACAGTTTTTGTTGGCATCTATGTTGTCAGACAAAGACTTCACACAAAAGTACATCAAGATCAACCGCGACAGATTGAAGAAACGATATGAAATGATCATCAACGGGCTTAAAAAGGCAGGCATCGAGTGCTTAAAAGGTAATGCCGGTCTTTTTTGTTGGATGAACTTGAGTCCTTACTTGGAGAAACCAACAGTCGAGAGTGAACTAGCCATATGGAAGAAGATTATGTATGACGTAAAACTAAACATATCGCCTGGATCATCTTGCCATTGCTCCGAACCAGGGTGGTTTCGCGTGTGCTTTGCAAATATGAGTGAAGAAACACTCGAAATTGCACTTTCAAGAATCCAAGACTTCATCAAAACAAGGAAGCAAAATATATAGACAAGATTTGTCGATGTTGTGATTCATGACACACAAATTCTTTACCTTTTTGGGTAATCATTTTTTAGGTGGCAAACCCTTTACAAAAGTAGGGTTTTTGCTCCCCAACAATATGTAAATCATGCATGGGATTTTAGATATGTTTTTGCTCAAATATTCTTTGAGATTTTAAGAATCTCCAAGAAGTTTTGAGTTTATAGAATCCTTTGTTTGATTTCAACTTAGTAAATTGAAGTTGTTCTTGTAAGATTATTACAATTTCAATTTGAAGGTTAACTATCTTATGTTATCATTAATTACTTTTTTGTTTAACCATCGTGTATTACTATATTTGACATTTGTCATGTTAGATTCATGAGTCTTTAACACGTATTTTGAACACAAATTCTTGCCAGTTGACCATTTGCATAGCCAATCAAACTTTCCTACCACTTTATATATTTTAATATGTTAAACTTTTAACAAGAGTTTAAAGTTTTATCTAATCATATAATATGTCGATCAATGTGATCATAATTATATTAATAAAGAAACCATGACCAAATGTTAGAAATGAAATTAAACAAACAATATTGAGAAAAGTTGTATAACACTATTAATAAGCTTTTGCATGTTTTTCTTATATTTTTACACATGCTATGAATTAGAAAAGTACGTATACCAAAATGGTGCAATAAAAGAAGGAAGCATGACACAGCTTTATTATTATATACTCGTAACAAATGAGGTAGTTGGAGAGTAAGCGTACGATTTGACTTTAAACCAAAAGTTGATTGATAATACCAGTACGTGGTTTTGATAACAAGTCCTATATATGTACATGATCAAGTAGCAAATATTCGGCCGTCTAACAAAATATACGTTTTACAAAACATTTTATATCATGTTTACTACAGTTTCGTTAGCTTTCAATGATATGTCATACCGCCATATAATATTGTTGACACTTGACAACATAAACACACACTAGGCCTGGTCACAACAGCGTATATATACTCGTCTTACTTTTATTTTTTATTTTTATTATTATATGAAAGTTATAGAAGCTACGGGATTATTCAACTACCCTATCCAACTAAATTTACAAAAAGGATTCCTAGAAGAAATCCACAAAAAAGATTGAGAGGCAATGGATGTTGAAATATGGTTAAATATTAACACGTAAATGTCTAGTATCGAACCCGAGACCTCGGGATTGCACACAATACAAATGAGTATTAAGGAGAAATAATAAATGTATTTATATATTTATTATTAGACACAAGAACTTAACGACCGTTAGTGTTTACCGTTAAATGACTAACGACCGTTAGACGCAAATAAGGAAAGAATGTGTTTATACAATTAGGAAAGAAGAGAAGGATCTAGAACCCTTCCTTGGGTTCTATGATCGACCGGCCAAGGGCAAGGGGAAGCCCAAACCCTAGCTTTTCCTCCAAGTTTTCTAATAGTATATAAACAAATACATAAGGTCATTGTTTGGGTACTCTTTACACACACAATTATCCCTAAGTGTTTTTCTTCCTTCTCTTCTTGCTCTAGCCGATCGAACAACCCTAGATCTTAAGGGTTTCGATTAAAGTTTTATCAAAACTTGTTTTCTTGTGTTGTTACTTGCATAACCTTAATACGGTTTAATTTGTGTGTACAAGAACGAGGTAACAACTCACTATAGTTGTTATCAAGAGATCGATAAACAAAAACGTAAGGGGTTTATCATTGATCTAATTAAAACCTAATTAGGGTTCTTCAATAGTTCAAGAATCAAGAATTGCATACGGTACGTTCCTATTTATGTTTTAGTTACTTTTATGTGTTATACAAGATCCTTGCTTCCGCGTATGTGTTTCTTTGATATTAGTATTAATATATGAATGTCATGGTATTAAAATTCTAACAGTGGCATCACGAGCCATGTATAACATGTAATTTCTTACTAAAACCATAAAAAAACGTATCTTTAATAGTTTTAGATATACATGTTGATGTGTTTTTGGATCTAGGGTTTGAAAAAATTTCGAAACCCTAACCCTAAATTGGAAGGGGATCGATTTCCATGAACCCTAATTAGGGTTTATGGTTAATTTTTTAATTACTTGGATTAGAAACCCTAGGTTTGCAACATGTTTATGTGAACTATGTGGTAATTGTTATGCATGAATCCATGACGAAACATGCATGTTAGTCATGGATTATTTGATTGTTTTAATTGTTAGTAATTGTTTCACATGTTAACTATTAGATAAATCTAAAATTGGGGAAGACCCCAAGTGTAACTAAAATCAATTTGCGTGCTATGTGGTGTATTAATTAACTCTAGCTTACGCAATCGATTATTCGATGTATGTGGCTCACTTGTGCAAAGTGAAAGTTTTAGTTAATTATACACATTATGAAAACCTATAATTAATTTAATTAGGGTTTATCTAATTAAGTATGCATGTGGCTAATTGTTTCATCTTTTATTGTTTATTATTAGTCGTTTATTTGTTTTCTTTTGTGATTACTTGTTTTTTTTTATTGTTTAATGTTTGACATGAATTGTAAGCAATAAAAAGGGTAATTTTAAGAAAAGAAAATTAATTGGACTAATAATGGTGAAACCTTAAGTGATAAAGTTTGATTCTTGCAAAGTTTTATGTGTCGACTAGTGGTTCGCTTAGCACGGTAATTCGCTCCCAGGCGAGACTTGCAAGGTTTATACTTTATTTACATGTTTTAAGATTAAGTTCATAAACTTTTGCTTGATTGATGTTTTTGTACAATAGTGTAAGGTGGGACGAAAATTGCCATACAAGTCCTTGTAGAGAGGGGTTTTTAAAGTCTCGCTACGACCGGTTCTCTACAACAGCTTTTGTGCCGATCTAGACTATCTATATCACTATTTATGTACAATATCATCTTAAGGGTGATTTACCTCAATTCCACACGTCACTTTTGTGGCAAATATCCGAATCAACTACAAGTAAGAGTAGGATATGTGGATGATAATTGTGGTACTTCTTTAATCGGTGAACCCGCTACCTCAAGTAAAAAGTTTTTGATTTACTCTTAGCGAACCGGTAAATAAAAATTATTTTGAAAACTTATGTCATAAAGATGAGTGCATGCATCTTTATACATATTTTTCATTATCACATCAAAATTAATACCCTTGAAATTTAAGTCACATGCCATCTAACTATAAGAAACACTTGGAATTATTTCTTTGGTATGCGTGAGACCTAGGCCAAAGATTAATGACAAGGGAAATTTCCTAGTGTTCGTGAGACCACACATGGAGAATTTGCAGTTTCTAAGTTAGACAACTTAATTAAGTTAATGCGTGAGACCTAGAACTTAAGGCATGAAATGGGATGAAACATGCTTACATAGCAAATTGATGAATCAATTTGAAGTAAATCCCATAAATGATCTAGGAATTGGAAAATTATTTGCCAATTATTGTTCGACAGATTACCATCTTTTATACCTTCATTACTAACAGATCAACTGATGTAGTGAAGTTTATGAAAAGTTGGATCCTAGATTTTCAAGAAAATTAAGTGGTTATATGAATATAACTTTGGGTATTCTATTTTCTTGAGAATATGTATTATCGAAAATACTAATGTTTGAACTTTTTCTGTAGAAATGGCTCAACCCGATAACTCCGTGTATGCGGCTTTCAAGAGTCATCTTGAAAGAGCCAAATTGACTGGAAAGAACTTCAATGATTGGCACAGATCGCTCAAAATTGTCTTGAGAGCGACTGGTAAGCTCGATTATTTGAATACTTCTTGCCCTGAGGAGCCTGCTGCGACCGCTACTGATGAGGCCAAAGCAGAGTGGAGAGCTGAGCATGCTAAGTACAATGAAATTGCGTGCTTAATGCTCCAAAGTATGGAACCAATGATGCAAAAGAAGTTTGAGTATTATTTTCCATTGGACATGCTTAATGATCTCAAGAAGGCTTATGAAAAGTGTTGGGAATAAAGCTAACAGTTACCACTGATAGGCTTATGGAAGACACTGCTGAAGAATGCACTAGCAGTGGAAACTCATTACCACTGCTAGTACATATTATTACCACTGCTTACTAGATAACTGTTATGTATTCGTGTATAGATAAGTATAGAATAGATCTTGTGAATATTCTATTTAGATAGCATTATACTTATCTTGTAAAGGACTCCTTGTGCTATAAAAGGAGATCCTAGGTCATGATCATAGGTACGAATTATTCTAGAGAGCTTCAAGGTGTAACCCTAGTGATAGCTAAGATCACTCGTATTATTATCATTAATAATATTGAAGCTTTGTGTTACATACAACTATACTCACTCACAATACATCATATAAACTGTCTTCTAAGTGTTGTTAAGTAAATTCCGCGTGCTTAATAATATTACTCAAAGTATCAACAACACAAGGTGTGTGTTTAGATCCATCAAGTGGTATCAGAGCCAGGTTCTGATACTTTGATTTAGAAGATCCAAGAAGAAGCTTAACTCACTCACTCAAAGATGGAGATGGAAAACAATCAGTCAAATGTTCCAAGACTTCCCAAACTCAAACTTAATGAGTTTGAGATGTGGAGGATCATGATAGAGCAATACTTTCTTATGTCAGACTATGCTTTGTGGGAAGTCATCTTAAATGGTGATTCCTTCAAACCTCAATCAAAGACTGAGAAGATTGGAGACAAAGATGTTACAACAGTTTCTGTGCCTACTACAACAGATGAAAGGACCCAAAGAAAGAATGATCTGAAAGCCAGAAGTTCATTGCTTATGACTCTTCCAAAAGATCAAATAATAGCATTCACAAAGTTCAAAACAGCAAAAGAACTTTTTGAAGAGATCTGTTCAGTGTTTGGTGGCAATGATGCTACTAAGAAGACACAGAAGACATTGTTGAAGCAAAGCTATGAAAATTTCTCTGCTTCAAGCAATGAATCTCTTGACAGCATATTCACCAAACTACAGAAATTGGTTACTCAATTGACTGTGTTTGGAATTGAGGTGGAAAGGGAAGACCTCAACTTGAAGTTTCTAAGAAGTTTGCCTGCTGAGTTTCACACTAATGTTACAGTTTGGGAAAACAAACCTGAAATTGAAACTATGAAGCTCAATGACCTATATAATAATTTCAAGCTAATTGAGCAAAGGTTAAAGAAGGCAGGAAAGCTAGGTTCAAGTTCAAGTAGCTTGGCATTGATGTCAACTTCAATTGACACTGATGACAGTGAAGCTGATAGTGATGATGAATTTGCCACTGCTGGTTCAACTGTTTTCACTGGTAATGCTCTTGTTACCACTGCAGGTTCTAAAAAGAAGGTTGCTGGTATAGGTGATCCCACCTTTTATGCATTCATCTCTACTCAAGTGAATGGCTCTATATTGACTCATGAAGACATAGAGCAAATTGATGATGATGACTTAGAAGAGATGGACATAAAATGGCAAATAGCTCTTCTTAGCATGAGAGCTAGGAAGTTTTTCAAGAAGACTGGCAAGCCAATCCACATTAATGGAAGTGAAACTGCAGGGTTTGATAAGAAGAAAGTGGAGTGTTTCAACTGTCACAAGTTGGGACATTTTGCTAGGGAATGCAGAAGACCAAGGAAGCAGGATAACAGATCCACTTGGTATAAGCAGAAGAAAGAGCCAACAGTGGAAGAACCAAAGGCAATGTTGGCAATTGATGGTGTAAGCTATGATTGGAGTTTCATGGCTGATGTTGATGAAGACCAATCTACAGAAGCTGGTTTCATTGCTACAGAACATGCTCTCATGGCTCTCTCTGACTCTGAGGTACAAAATTTTGAAAATTGTTCTAAAACATGTAGGGCAACTAGAGAATGTGAAAGGCTTAATGAATTATGTGAGAGTCAAAGAACAGAGTTGTTTGCTGCTAATTATACTGTGTCAAATCTTAGGAGAGGCATATCTGTGTTAGAAAAACAACTAGAGCATTATAGGGAAAATGAATCTAAATTCAGTGATGATATGATTGTCATTAAAAGAGAGTTAGATCATAAGATAGCAGTAAATGAGGCTTTGAAAGAAGAGGTTGAAAGACTTAAAAAGGTGAATGAAAATGTAAATTTATCTGTTGACACCTTGTTTTATCAATCTAAGTCTATTGAAAAGATTTGGGATGCTCAAATAACTAATAAGGCTAAGTCTGGTTTAGGATACAACACTGTACCTCCACCACTTAGAGGTGTTCCAGCACCTCCAGGCATAGATTTAGCACATACAGGCATAGAGGATTTTCAAGAACCTATACTTGAATATGGCCCTCCCAAATTTGTTAAAAGTGAGGTAGAGATTAAGCAGGACACTGATGTTTTTGAGAGTGCTAGTGATTCATCTGTTATAGATGAAAATGTTAAAAACAGTGTTGAGAAACCCATCCCACAGGTTGTTAATACTAATACAGAAGAAGCTAGGAAACAAGTAAACAAACCTAGACAAACTGTAAAGTATGCTGAGATGTATAGAAAAAGGTCATCAACTCCTAGGGGTAACCAGAGGAGTTGGAATCATGTCAAATCTCAACAACTAGGTAGTGATTTTGTGATGAACAACAAAGCATGTTATACTTGTGGTGATTTTAATCATTTACATGCTAAGTGTGGTTCTAATGGTGGGAGAAGGGAATTTTATGGGAAGAATAGGGTGACCACAAACAAGTTTCATAATCAAACTCACCCTAATTCACACAGCAACATGATCCCAAGAGCAGTACTTTTAAAAAGTGGATCTCAAAGTTTTTCCACTGCTAAAACTATTAACAGTGCTTTTACTAAGTCATCTGTTTTAAGTGCAAAGCCAAAAACTACTTTTGTTAAATTTGCACAAACAGATAAAAGTTCTCTTTACAACAAAAAGGCTCAACCTAAACAACAGTGGGTACCAAAATCTACACAAACAGTTTCCACTGCTACTTCAAAAGTTCCCACTGTTAATAAGAAAAAGGGGAACATGGGAAATGCTGTGAAGGCCTCAGCACGTTGGGAATGGAAACCTAAAGGTATAAACACTACAACCAATCCCAATGGTGTATCAATGACCTTTGATAGATTTAACTATATTGATACACGAGGCAGATCCAA
>LBNU01011639.1:57085-73725 GCA_014162995.1 Artemisia annua | reverse complement strand
GATTACTCAATATATATGATGTACATGATCTCGAAAATAAGTCCAACAAAGTTTTCGAAAGCTAGCATAAACAAAGATCTCGAAAAAAAAATTTGTGGACAAAAGATTTCGAAAAAATTTCCTAAGGAAAGATTTCGAAAAAATTACTGTTCACAAAAAAGATTTCGAAAATCTTCATAATAAAAGATTTCGATAGCCCTTGTTCATATTTTCTCGATAATCTTGAAAAGATCTCGAAATCTTATTTTCTCGAAAATTTTAATGAGATATTTCAAAATCTTCAAATATTTTCTCGAAAAAGAAAAGATCTCGAAAATTTTAAAAGATCTCGAAAAATTTTGGAGAAAAGATTTCGATAACTTTCTCGAAAAATTTTCTCGAAAAAATTCTTATATAAGAATTTTTTGAAATCTTTGAAGTCATACGTCTTTTGAGAAATCCTTGTATCTTTTGTGTGTAGCATGTATTTAAATTGATAAACAACAGTTAGAAACACAAATAGGCAACCCAAAAAAAGATTTCGAAAAGATAACGAGACCTAAGATTTTCTAGAACTTAATTAACGAGAAATCATGAAGTGAAGACACTCAATTACATCAATTAACACATATTAGAACACATTGTGACAGTTTAATTAGACTCAAGAACACATAAACGAAAAGCCCCAAATTTGAACATGAACTCTAATTATCTAGATCATGCATACTGATGAATTGTTGTAATTAACAAGCATAGGCATGTTCTAAACACTTAAACAAATAAATCCCACCAATAAAATTAACAAAAACATCACTTAATCACAAAAACCCAATTCGTAATAAACCCTAATTGTCGAAATCAAATCCTACGTAAGAACTGTTATGATTAGATGTTGGGGATAGGATTAGACATAGTTTAGCACTAAAAGCTCTATGGTTTCATAATCACAAACAGTCTAATATGCAAGAATTATGAATTTCGAAAACCCTAGTTCTAAAGAATCAAAATGCACGAGTTCTAGCCATCCAAAATCTAATTATTTGAAAACCATATCTTAGATTAAGCTAAAGAACGTGAATTCACTTACAGTTTTATGATCAAGAACACAGATTGACGGTTTGATTTTGAGTCGTGTGATGTATAAGAGGGGTGTTTGTTTTTGGTTTTTGAATATTGTGAAGAAAAAAATGGAGGGGTTTGTTTGTTTTGTTTAAACTTATGAAACTTTTACAACTTGGCGATTTTAGTCCCTTGACTACTAACTTAACCATAAAACATGTCCTAAAGACTTAATTTAACGGTTAAACATAACGACACATTTAATGGTAAGCTAATAAAGAAATAAAATGAAGAAAGAAATGATACGAGATAACCTTTAATGTTCCACCATTGCAAAATAACATCATAACTACAAAGAAATTATGCATGTACACATGTTTGCACAAGATTTTGAAATTTTGAAGAACATTTTCTCCCCCTCAACACTTAGTGTGAAAATATTGAAATTTTGATAAACCAAAGTGTTGACGAAGATAGTGTACGAGCATTTTAAAAAACATAAGAAATTGTAAAATCTTTTTGGATTTTTTGATTTTTTTATTTTGTATTTTGTTTTTGTAAAATATTTACAAAGATAGTTTTGGTATTTGACTCGGTTAATTGTTTTCAAGAAAAGATTTAAGATCATCCGGAGTCAAACACCGCATACCAATCCGGTGAACTAGCTCAGTAAACCTTCCGCGGGTAGTGGTTTTGTGAACAAGTCTGCCAGTTGGTATTCTGTACCCACAAAATATAACTCAATTTTACCCTTTTCAACATGCTCCTTGATGAAGTGATAACGGAGATCAATGTGCTTAGACTTAGAAAGCAGAACCGTGTTGCACAAGATCGCTATCGGACTTTTCGACTCACAGTACATCGGAATCTTGTTGAATAAGTAACCGTAGTCCATTAGTTGTGTACGCATCCAAATGACTTGTGCACAGCAGGCAGACATGGCAACACATTCAGCTTCTGTTAACGATAGTGATGTGCAATCCTGCTTCTTTGATTGCCAAGACATGAGTTTATCTCCTAGAAACTGCAAACCACCAGAAGTACTTTTGCGTGTATCCATACACCCTGAATGATCAGCGTCTGAAAAAGCTATTAGTTCAAAACCGGAATCCTTCGGATACCAGATCCCCAAATTAATGGTTCCCTTTACGTATCGAAGGATTCTCTTAGCCTNGAGTTTATCTCCTAGAAACTGCAAACCACCAGAAGTACTTTTGCGTGTATCCATACACCCTGAATGATCAGCGTCTGAAAAAGCTATTAGTTCAAAACCGGAATCCTTCGGATACCAGATCCCCAAATTAATGGTTCCCTTTACGTATCGAAGGATTCTCTTAGCCTCATTGAGGTGATGTTCAGTTGGACTGGACTGATAGCGAGAGCACATAAATACCGCAAATACAATATCCGGTCTACTAGCGGTGAGATACATCAGTGACCCAATAATACTTCGGTACTTTGTGGGGTCAACTGGTTTCCCATTTGGATCCGCATCTAGTTTAGTTGTGTTAGCCATAGGAGTATTGTAAGTATCACAACTGGTCATTCCATGTTTCTTAATTATCTCAAGAGCGTATTTGGACTGATTTTGGAAAATTCCACGGGGACACTGATGAACTTGTAGTCCTAAAAAGAACGTAAGTTCACCCATCATTGACATTTCAAAATTTTGTTTCATTAATCTGGCAAAAGCGTTTGAGTACTTTTTGTTTGTAGAGCCAAAAATAATGTCATCGACGTATATTTGCACAATTAAAATATCTTCTCCGTGTTTTTGAATAAACAAAGTTGGATCTAGTAAACCTTTTGTAAAAGAATTAGCAAGCAAGAAAGCAGTAAGTTTATCATACCACGCCTTGGGGGCTTGTTTGAGACCATAGAGAGCCTTCTTCAGTCGGTAGAAATGATTTGGGTGCTCTGGGTCGACAAATCCCTCTGGCTGACTAACGTATACCTCCTCACGTAGTTGACCGTTCAGAAATGCAGTTTTCACATCCCTTTGATAAACGACCATGTTTTTGTGAGCAGCGTATGCTAGGAATACTCGAACAGCTTCGAGTCTAGCCACTGGTGCAAAAGATTCCTCAAAGTCAATGCCTTCCTCTTGAGTATATCCTTTAGCTACCAAACGTGATTTGTTGCGAATAACATTGCCTTCTGCGTCCAACTTGTTTTTCCATATACATTTTAGCCCAATGACATAAAATCGATCCGGTCGTTCAACTAATTCCCAAACTTCAAGACGTTTGAATTGGTTGAATTCCTCTTGCATTGATTCAATCCAGTTGTCGTAAGTGAGAGCTTCTTTAATGTTTTTCGGTTCTTCATGACTAACTGTTAGAGCATCAATGCAATGTTCGGCATCGGAATGAAGTTTTTGTCTTGTCATAACTGGAGCTGTTGGATGACCAATAATGTTGACAAGTGGATGGTCACGAGTCCAATGATGTGTTGAAGGGTGAGGGTTATGAAACTGCTGCATATTAGTTGGTTCCAAGTTGCGTGTTGACGACTCAGCAATATCAGAAAGGTTCGGAGTCGGAGCAAACGGATTGAAGAACGCATTTGGATCATAATTTGCAGGTTCGGGTACTTGTTGTTGGTTCAGATCTTCAGTTGGGTTGTCGGTGTTGGAAGCGGTTTGTTCTTCTATTGTTGGTGATTCAGTCGGGGGTGCATCGGGTGTTACTATTGTAGTTGTAGTAACCGTTGTATCAGGTACTTGAATATTATCAGGTTGAGCAGCGGAACTAGTGGATACATCTGGTGCACGTGTCTCAAATGAATCATCGAACAAAGGAGAAAACAATGTTTCCAATTCTCGACGAGTTAGTGACAACGGTTCAGCTGAAGAATCTGGAAAGTTTAGACGGTTGGTTGCGGGTCCTAAGCTGTTTTGCTCAGAAGCCATTTCTGTGAGCTCATCGAAATTAGCATGGATAGTCTCCTGAATCTCTCTAGTACGACGGTTGTAGATTCTAAAACCTTTGGAGTTTTCACAATATCCAATGAAGATACCGACGTCAGCCTTTGCCTTAAGCTTTCCAAGATCATCACGATCATTATTCGGATAACAAAGAGATCCAAATACATGAAAGTGTTGTATGTTGGGCTTTCGTTTGTGAACAATTTCATACGGTGTGACTTTGTGACGTTTATTGATCATACAACGATTTTGGGTGTAACATGCGGTAGAGACGGCTTCTGCCCAAAGATAATCTGGTAATTGAGCATTAATGAGCATCGTTCGTGCGGCTTCCACTAACGTCCTGTTGCGTCTTTCGACCACTCCATTTTGTTCGGGAGTCCGTGCAATTGATGTTTGATGTTCAATTCCAACTTTCTCAAAGTATGCACGAAGAGTTTGATTCTTGAATTCAGTTCCATTATCTGTTCTTACAATTCTTACTGTGTTGCGAAGTTGAACCTGAATTTTCGTGAGAAAGGTGATTATCATTGATGGAGCTTGATCTTTGCTTCGAAGAAAGTAGACCCAAGTCCATTTGGAGAAGTCATCGACTATCACAAGTATGTATCGTTTCCCATTAATCGTTTGTACTCGCATTGGTCCACATAAATCCATATGAAGAAGTTGAAGAACATGATCAGTGCTCGGTTCTGGTTTGGTGGTGAGGTGTGCACGTTTGCTCTTTCCTTGTTCACAAGCGGGACATAGGTGATCTTTTGCATATCGGAACCTTGGAAGACCGTCAACTAGTTTATGGCGAGCAAGATCAGTCATAGTTCGGAAGTTGAGATGTGACATGCGTTGGTGCCATAACCAGGATTTTGTCGATTCAGCCTTTGAAAGTAGACAAATGGGAGAGGAAGCGGTCATGTCGGACATTGAAATTGTATAAAGACTGTTTCCACGTGTGCCGGACATGAGATCATTTCCTTGTAGATCACGAACAAAGCATGTTTTCTCCCTGAATGCAACTTCCAGATCACCATCACAAAATTGACCAACTGAAAATAGATTGTGACCAAGGCCTTCAACATAGTAAACACGACTAATTTCGATATTCCCACTGACATAGTCCCCATAGCCCATAATTGCAGCGAAATGATCATTCCCGAATCTGACAGTACCAATGAACTTTGAGACAAAGTTTTTAAGCAGTTTGAGATTGCCTGTCATGTGTCGGGAGCATCCGCTATCAACAATCCAGAGAACAATTTGCACCACCTGCATCACATGAAAGAGACGACGATGGTACAAGGGTAAGGGTGGAACCCGAAGAAGTTGTGGGTTCCGTTGGGTTAGAAGCACACATGTTAACAATTTTAGGAATCCATTTAAAGCTATGTGTCCTTTGTAACCAACGTTGCCAATTCCAACTAGATTTAGCCTTCTTTAAATCAAATTCAGTTACAGTTGGCATGATCCTAGAGGTATTGTTCGCAACTACTGGGTTGACTATATCATTCTTAGAAACTACACAAGGCTTACATCCTAGCACAGATTTAGAAGCATTAGTGGGCCTAGATTTTCTGCCTAATGTTCGTTTCTTAAGACGAGATAAAAGAGAATTTGCAACACATTTGGAATGATCAGCAGATAACATACTTTTATGACAAAACGCACATGAAGCATCAACTTTTAAAACATTCAAAGGTTCATCATTCGTTACACATAGATTAGGATTACAATTTGCCGAATCATTATCTAAATCTAGTGCAGGATGAGTTTTATTCAAAGTCCTAGGGTGTTCTTCTACTTTAGAGGCTTCTATTGTCTCTCTTCTACGTTGCAAAATCCTATTCTTCCTTTTGATTCGTTTATGCTTGGATCTGCTAACGCTATGAGTGGCAACTATTCCTGTAGAAGTGGAAGGATTAAAATTAGACTTCTTAGTGTGTTGTGTACGTTTGTTATGTCTAAAGAGTACATTCCTGGAGCAATTACATTAGTGTTGATAGATTTTCCTTTTTCAAGCTTAGGTATTTTCTCTTTCAACTCAATGATAATGTGCATTTTATCTTGAATTTCACTGTCGAGTTTTTGGTTAGAATAAAAATATTCATCACGACTCTTTTGCCAAAAATCTGTAACTTCTTGCAATTCTGCAATTTCCTTTTCATATTTCGAGATTTTACTTTTAAGTTCCTCATTTTCGTTTTGAAAAGTTGTAGAAGTTTTGAAACTTTGTAATTCCAGTTCGAAATCAAGACTTTGGTTTTGACACCATTCAAGCTTTTTGTTGAGTTGAGAAATCTCATTTGAAAGTTTGTTTTGCACATCATCGTTGTGTTTACGGAGATTAACGTTTTCATCTTTTAATGTCTCAATTTGTTTAGACAACAACTCAACATCATCACAGTGATCATCAACAAGCATAGAAGTACCAGATTCATAAAGAAAATTCATAATCACAGAAATTATATCAGCACTGAGAACATGTTCCAAGAGTCGATCAGCATCTTTTTGTAAAAATTGATTTTGACGTTTTTGATTTAAAATTGCTTGTTCAGTTTCTTGAAACACGTTCATGATGGTTTTGACTGCTTTGTTAAGTTCCTGTTCCCATCTTTTAGCATATGAATGCAAACGTTGAAGACTTGGAGTAAATTGAGTTTGTAACATTTCTCTTCTTTCTTTCGCAACAGGAGAAATAAAGTTGGCAACAGTGAGTTCAAAATTCTTTTCGACAGCATATTCCAATGTTTGGATCTCATTTGTGAAATATTTATAGTACTGAAAGAGAGTAGAATCAGTTAACATGCTCAGTTTGTTTTGTAATTCGGTGTTTTTCTGAAGTGTTGTCTCTAAGCATGTTTCCGTATCTGCTTTTGCTTTGAAAAGATTGAGTTGTTTTTTACAATGCTCAAGTTCTCTTGTTAATGCAATGTTTTTGTCTCTCAACTTTGCATTCAATGCTTGACACTGAATATTTTGATTTTGGCTGGTCATAAGCAACATTCTCCATTCTGCATCTGAATAAGACAAAAGCTCATGTTGTTCAAGTTGATCATTGTTATCTTGAGCAGTGGATATAATTGTTTCATCAAATGTAACAACTGGGTTTATTGGATTATCATCAAATAACACCACTGTGGACATTTGATCAGTTATATGAGTAGATAACATAGAATCAGATTGAACAGCTTGTGCAATGTCTGAGATAGAGTTAGATGGAGAACTACTGTCAGGTATCAGGCATTGATAAGAATCATATGCTTGATACAGATCATCAATGTCATAGATTGGACTGGAATCACTTACCTGGAATTCATGTGTGTCAGCCATTAAAAGTAAATCAACAGTTCCATGTGGGTTATCCATGACAGGAGAGGAAGTGGTAGAAATTCCTGATGATCTTCTAGATGTTGTTTCCACGTGAGTAGTATCATCTTCAACCTTAACCAAATTTGTTGGTTGCGATTCAAGATATCTCTAAAGAGTGATTTGTGGAGCAGGGAGGATACTTTTCATGAACTTCTTATGGAGACAAGACTGTAGAAGCTGATTCATTCGTAGGTCATTGTGTGGCTGATGTATGATTTCAAGATGTTTCCACATATCATGAGCACAAGCTGCAAAATCCAAGTTTGAGTAGATGGAATTTGGAAGACCTAGAGTGATGTACCAACTTGCTTGATAGTCAGCAGCTTTTTGTTCTTTTTCATGGCCAGTCAAGGTGTCTTTGGTTTGTAGTTCAATGAAGCCTGTTGAGTCATCAATGAATTTCATTTGATATGGTCCTTGAAGAATGGATTTCAGTACGAGATCAGCTTGTGGACGAACAGCAACCCATTGTAAGAATCTTCGTTTCCAAGTAGTGTAGTTTCCATTAATCAGCATAGGAGGATATGATTCATTACCAAAGTGTAGTACATGACGNCCATGACAGGAGAGGAAGTGGTAGAAATTCCTGATGATCTTCTAGATGTTGTTTCCACGTGAGTAGTATCATCTTCAAGCTTAACCAAATTTGTTGGTTACGATTCAAGATATCTCTAAAGAGTGATTTGTGGAGCAGGGAGGATACTTTTCATGAACTTCTTTTGGAGACAAGACTGTAGAAGCTGATTCATTCGTAGGTCATTGTGTGGCTGATGTATGATTTCAAGATGTTTCCACATATCATGAGCACAAGCTGCAAAATCCAAGTTTGAGTAGATGGAATTTGGAAGACCTAGAGTGATGTACCAACTTGCTTGATAGTCAGCAGCTTTTTGTTCTTTTTCATGGCCAGTCAAGGTGTCTTTGGTTTGTAGTTCAATGAAGCCTGTTGAGTCACCAATGAATTTCATTTGATATGGTCCTTGAAGAATGGATTTCAGTACGAGATTAGCTTGTGGACGAACAGCAACCCATTGTAAGAATCGTCGTTTCCAAGTAGTGTAGTTTCCATTAATCAGCATAGGAGGATATGATTCATTACCAAAGTGTAGTAGATGACGAGGGTCGGTACTGTGACGTGGAGTGTAAGGAGATTCTGAGTATGGTAGTTGAGACATGATGAAATACTTGTGTGAAAATGGATCTTGTAGAAGGTATAAGTGTTATGCCAATTCTCGAAAACTATCCCAAGTATATTTCCAAAGTTTAAAATGTTGAATATCTCGAAAAACAGTCAAAGTACAAGAGATTTCGAAAATTTTCAATGATTTCGAAAAATTTACAAAAGATTTCAAAAAAAAAACAAAGTTTATCGAGAAAATTTTTCCAAAGTTTCGAGAAATTTTTCTATAGCAGGAATTAGTAAAGTTCTCGAAAATTATGAAAGGATTTCGAAAGTTTTCCAAGGATTTCGAAAACCAAAAGATTTCGATAAGCCAGAAAAGATCTCGAAAGTTCAAAATTTTCGAAAACATTCCACAAATTTTTGAGATTATACAATATCGAAAATATCCAACAAGTCGAAGTGTTTTCTTTCTTATACAAGAGAGAAAAGCACTGAGTAACCAACGAAAACACTTTAGGAGTAGTCACAAAAGATCTCGAAAGTTAGGGTTTAAAGATTTCGAAAATAGTACACTTTTTGGAAGATTTTGTTTTTGTTAAAAGCAATCCAAAAACATGTTTTTAATCCAAGATTCTTGTACAACTAGCTTTAAAATGATGAAATCTTAAAGAAAGTTGCAAACTGGAACCACTTTTTGAAAATTTGAAAAATTTCGAAAAATGGTACAACTTGTACGAATCTCAAATTTTTGAGAAACTTTGAAACTTTGTTGGTTGTTTTGAGTTTGTAACACAAGTTTGAGGACAAAGATGTGATAAAAACACTAAACAAACAAGAAAGTTTCAAACTTTTTCAAAAATAACGAGTAAAAAGGTTCTTTTTGGTTCGTAGAAAACAAAAACAAAAAACTAAACCTTCTTTTGGCGATTGATACCACTTGTTAGGTCAACATATTATAAACACAAGTATAGATTTGATAGAAATGAGATGAGAAATAGAGTTTGGTTGATTATAACAAATAAGAAGAATAAAAGTGCAAGAGTTTCTTTAGTGTATTGAAATAACCAACAAGAGAGAATGGATACATGAGGTCCTATTTATAGGAGAGGAGCTAGGGCAACACTCCCTCTCTCCTTCCTTTACTAAACGAATGGGCTTGGAGCCCATTGGACATGTTTGGACTCTTATCATGTTACATGACTCTCTTAAATAACTTAAATAAACTAGCAACCTATTACAAATGTTGAAACAACCGAGACTTGACTAAAATAAAGAAAACTTAGGTTCTAACACTAGTGGAGTTTGTTCATGCAGAAAGAACAAAAGTGCAGCGACAAGAACACCAAATTAAAGCTTAAACCAAACACCCCCTTAATGCACAGTTTACGATAAGTTCTATGTTTAAAGCTTAGATTAACACAACTAATGATCAAGGCAGGTAAGTTAACTATATTTAAGGCTACTGAAATAGTAAAAACAAGCAATAAACACCAAGAACACTAGAATGCAGGTTACACTATAACTAGGCAGTAGGACTATAGATCTATATTATAGCATATAAAAACACCATATAAGCACAAAATAAGCTACTAAGAACTACATTAAGCTAAAATAATCAGGTACTAAACTACCATCAATAAGAATGCAAAATAAAAAAGAGAAACTTACTTGAATAATGGCTTGGAGAAGTGTACTACTGGACAGTGAGACATAAGCTCATAATAAGCATAAGATGGCTTGTTTGAGCTTATAGAAAGGGCTATATTAGCTTATTAAGCTACTGTACCCTTATGCTTATTTAATTGTTTTTTATTATTATATATATATATATATATATATATATATATAATACTAAAGCTAGTCTAGATTATTGAAAAGCTTATAATTTACTTAAGAAAGCTTAAAATGGCAGAAATTAAAGAGCTTTTTAGAGAAATTTTAACTAAAAAGGAAATTAAAGCATAAACGAATTAAAGACACAGTAAAAGTAAATAAGAGATTTTTATTAAAAGCCGGAGCAGATTACATTTATGAAAAGAGCATTACATTTGATGCTTGGTTTTGTGACCTTACAATAGGTTTTACCTCTCGAGGGATCTCAAGAGGCTTACAACCCCACCAGGCAGTGTACCTGACCGATGTAGTATAGGATAGTGGTAAGTACGGGGGATTGATCGTTCTCTCACAGGGAATAGTGTTCGTTAGGATAGAAAAACTACTCTAATAGGTCTAAGGGTGGAAGGAAGATTCTTTTTGTATTTTTATGTTTTATGGAAAGCAAGTAAAATCTCGGTTTTGGAAGAAGGGCGGAATTAGTTGCTAGTCAACTAACCCAAGTTTACTACTTATGCAAATTAAAATAAAATAAATATCTAAACTATTGTGGTTGTGAAAACAATATGGAGAAAGTTGTGTTTACTTAGATTTCATTACTCCCTAACTATCTTTTACCGGTTAATTGATATGTATGTTACTTGTGTGGATGAAGGGTGTATTCCTAATAACTCATGGAGTGGCATACATATCTCTCCAATTCTATGAGCTCTTATCTCGCCCTATGCCATGCACGGCACAACCATAGGGGTTGTAAACAGTGGCTCATGCGTTAAATACTACCTTAATAGCCTAGTATGCCTTGGCTACATGTTTCCCAAGACGTTCAAGCACGTTACCATAAAGGAGGTTGGCCAGTTTTCTTGAGCCTAACATTGATGGAACAATCATCCCAACAAACAACAACACACACCAATTAACCAATAATTAATAGTTAGGTTTCATTAGATCTAAGCAAACACTAGAGAATTTAGCTACACATGTTAATTAAAAGACAAGCAAAAGAGATAATCAACCAACACATAGACATATTGATTGAATTAAAGTGAAGACTTATCTTTAATTAAGCATGAGGGTTCCAAGGGTTGGAAACCCTAAAAAGTACAGAAAATTCGTCTTTAGGGTTTGCCCTAAAAGTTCTCCACAAAGTTCCACACTAATGAATGAAAATTAGAAAACTATATATAGATTTTACACTCTGACGGCGTCAGGTTATAAGGGCTGACGCCGTCAGCTCGCCGCCATTAGGTTTCTCGGATGGCCTAGATCCACTTCTGACGCCGTCACCTTATAAATCCTTCTGGGCCGTCACTCTTTAACTTTACTCCTGACGGCCTACTTTTCCTAACACCTGACGGCGTCAGGTGTTAAATCCAAAATTTCCTCTGGCCCGTCATTTGATAATTGGTTTCCACTCTTTTGTCAAGGCTTTCTGACGGCGTCACCTTGTGACTTCTGACGCCGTCAGGTTGTAAATCTTCATCTTTTGAGACTTTGTCGTTTTCTTCACTTTTATGCTCCAAAAACGTCCGAATATGCATGTTTTCCAGAATTCCTCTCAAAAGTACCTAAAATGACAAAAGGAACGATTTAGGGCAATATTTGATCACATTTATACGAATTAGGGCTTAAATGACCCCCTAAAAGCGTAACACTTTTCGTCTCATCAAATACCCTTACACTTGAGATTTGCTTGTCCTCAAGCAAATGAGCTTTTATTCCAATCAAAATATGAGTTAGGGGTCATTTAACACGAATATAAAAGTAATTACAACAAATAGTTATTAGACCCTAATCATAACAAGCACGGAAATCATACACTAGCACCTCACAAATAGTGTTTGGATTCTCTCATCTCTCAAATGTCATAGAATTATATCTCATAAATGAAAACGGAAAATAACACTCACTACCTGTCATAGCAAATAGATTACCATAGGCTTGGGAGAGGATCAATTACTCCTCCACTAGGCGTAAGCACCTAAGATAAACTATCAAAGAGGGCTTTCCAAAGGGTTGTAACGTAAGGTGTAGGGATATGATAAACACGGTTTGGTTGGAATAAAGGGTATTTTAATGGTGGCAAGTTAATTATCATGATCAAATACATGCACTCTACATCGTTGCTTAAGTCAAGACTCGACTCAATCTTAAACTAAAAATGAAATAACAAAAACTAAAAAGAAACATAAAAGGAAACGGGATTGTAGTCCGTATGTTTTTCTCTTTTCTTTTTCACATTTTTTTGTATTTTTCTTGATTTTTCGATCTTTTTTTTTTCTTTTTTTTAATACACTCTTGCCCTACCATCCAAAATAATACATCATAGGGGAGTTGCATTCCCCTTACACTTGAATCTTTACATAACTTTACAATTATTATTCTAATGACTCGAATTAAGATAATTGAAAAAACTTGGAGTACTTTTAAAATATTTAGCACATATGGGGGTAATAATGTCATTCTTCCCCATTACTCCATTACACTAGCACTTTACCCATGAGTCCCAATCGTCCCAAAACAATATGTACAAGGATATGACTTAACTTAGCAACCATGTAATTGACTAGATAATTAACTAAGGGTTTAACAAATGTTGTCACAATAATGCACCAAAGGTGGGTGCATACAAGGTAGGCAAAGGCGATTTGGGTGTACATTTAGTGGGGTGTAAACAAATTCTCACTTTGAGTAAGATGCTCAAAGATCGAAACGAAAGGATAGGCTCGGAGGGGTGCACTAGGGGTATCGTGTACCAAAAATGGATACAACGCAAAGGGTGTGGGAGAATTACTTGACCAATGAAGTCAAAGTAATTATAACAAAAATACGGGTGTAAAACAATGGGTTAATCCTAATGCCTCTTATCATGTAGTAAATCTTAACTACACGAATGTAGTCTCACTTGTGGATTTGAGATGGTCCTAACGCAAGTTCTAGAATCTAAATGCTATTGGTACACACATCATAGCACCAAAGATGGATGCTTTTCCTACCAATTCTAGGGGCGAACCTCACATATTTGGGGTGGAAAATTTTTTAGTGGTACGGTTTTGTGCTAGTCATACAATTTCCTATCCATGAGACGCTCATTAAGATCAAGGTTTCAGTTCTAGATGTTGTAAAAAATTTTAAATTGGCGCTAAAATTGCCCTAACAAATATTTCTCTTGGTTTTATTACAAATTTACTATCAAACAAAGCAAAACATGAAGCGTAAGTGTATTTTCAACGGTGCCTTCATTTACCCCCCTTACACTTAAACCGAACATTGTCCCCAATGTTCAAATAGAAGATGTAAAAGTAAATAAAATAAAAGAATAAAATCAAATACTCCCCTGAATCGTTTGATGTGGATAATGAGGTAACATGGTTAGATCTTCTTCCAAGAAAGACGAACGTTCAAAGCTTCCCTTCCAAAATAATAAATGTCTTCTTTGTCCAAAATAACCTGTTAACCTGAAAAAGATAAAGGCCAACCTCGCATAAAATCGGCGGTAAAATCTACATAATAGGATATAATGCTTGTGGAATGAATATTTTGCAGAATTCCTGGAGATTATAAGTTAAAGAATTGACAAAACTTTTTATGTTTCCGGAAGAAATACAAAACTTTCAAAATTTGCAGAAAATTTTAACCTGACGCCGTCAGGTGTTATTCCTGACGTCGTCAGAATGATATGACAGAATTCTCATGTTAAGTTTCCGGAAAAAATTCTGGAAAAACTAGATCTTACTTCCTGGAATTCCTGCAAAAATTCATTATGACTCGATACAAGCATTTGGCTCAAATAAATACTAATATGTATGTTAATTTCATTGTTATGATTCATGTTCATTCGTTCTTATAAACCGATTTAGATTTCCCTTACACTTAGCTTTTGCAAAATACCTTTATATGTAGTTAAGACGAAGTTAAAAACAAAACAAAGCATTTTCACATTTTAGTTTGAAGCATGAATCAATAACAAGAAATATAACTTACATACGGAAACAAATAAAATCAGACAAACAAACAAACAAACACAAAGCATGGGTTGCCTCCCAAGAAGCGCTTTTCTTTATTAACGAGTCTTGTAGCTAGACTCAAAGTCACCGTACATTACGTGACTTCGTCTATCATTATGACGTAACCTTGATATATGTAATCCCCATCGCCCGGGTGATGATACCTCAATCGCTCCACACTTGCGGTTACCTCACCCCCTCTCTTACTGACCAAGCTAACCATCCCATTCTCACATAGGTTTTTAATTGTAAATGGTCCGTACCACCAAGGACTCGGTTCGTCGGTGGATGCCTTTGTTTCTAAATGCCTTAGGAGCACTAAGTCTCCTTCCGTGAATCCAGTGTTGTTATCGATGTGCTTCTCCTTCCCCACAAAATTCTCTTCATCATTCCTACATTCTTCTAACTCACTTTCATTATAATTCTTAATCCTTGCCTCCCATGCAAGGATCTTTTCCTTAACATTACCTTTGAGTGCACCGGGGTCCGCCTCCGCCTTCATCCGTAGATTAGCTTCTCTTATATATTTTGGGATCGTCGGGAAGCTTATTGTTTTCTTCCCCTTTTTGATTCGGATAGTATTGCTCTCGTAATCGATTTGTGCCCTTGTGGTCGCAAGGAATGGTGATCCAAGGATTATTGGCATATTTGCACTTCTCTCAACGATCATTAAATCGACCGGATACATGAACCCGGCAATGTTAACTAACACATCTTCCGCAATTCCTAATGGGTACTCATACGAATGTTTTGCAAAGGAAAGTTTGGCACGAGTGATTGAGGGCTGTTCATTGGTTAGTTGATCATATACGGACAATGACATAAAATTTACATTGGAACCTTGGTCAGCTACCGCATCTAGGAATTTGAGTTTTCCAATGCGGCATGGTACTTCAAATACCCCGTGAAACTCTTGCTTTGCGACTAATTTTTGTCTTATGAGGCTTTCATACAGCTGACCTCCGGGTAGAGTGTCGGATTCGTCGTTTGGTTTTGTCTCATCCGACTCCTTATGGGGGAGATGGGTACGTCGATAATTCTTCACCCAATCGGTTATGGTTTCCTTATTTATCTCGTGCTTTAGGTAATGCCTCACTTGTTGTGACTCTGGTGTTTCCACTTTTTGGCGCTCATCGGAGGGCGCCTCCTTTTCGTCCCCGGAATTGCATTTGCGGTCATTGGTGTCTTCTTTGTCGAGTGAGATGAGGTCGATCTTGTTGACCTCCACAGTTACCATTCTTCCCGTATTTTCGCCTTCGCTCCCTCGGATGACGGAAATGGTATTTACCATTCTATTGCTGGGAGTTTCAGCTTTCTTCCGCATCAATACCTTGTTCGGAGCTTTTGTCTCTGTGTACTCTCTCAAAAGTCCCATCATTTCCGTCATCTTCTCATCTACCCTTTCTTTTTGCTTGTACATGGCCTCCTCAAACGTAGCCAATCGTTCGGAGTGTTTTGACATGTATTCTCTCATTTGAGCTTCGAATGTTGGACTGAGTTCTTGAGGTGGTGAGCTGGGGCGAGTATACCTATGGAAGGGTTTAGTGTCTTCCCTAAGGGGCGATTCGGATAATGGTGTATGCCTAATGCACGAAACAGAGTTGACAGCTGCTCTTTGTGGGCTCAAGTGTCTTCTTCGTTTCTCCATAAGGTATTCAACCCTTCTCTCAAGCTCACTAATGTTTCCCTCGGTGATTTGGTTGGCTTTGTCAGGTGATGAGTATGTGCTTACTTCCATGCGCACCTCGTGGGAAATTTGCCACAATTCATCATCGTCGGATGCGAGCTCCTAAATGATTTCCCATGATTCTTCGGCGCTCCTATCACGCAATCTGCCCCCGGCTGCTTGATCGATGGCACGCTTGGTGTGGTAGTCAACATGGTCATAGAAGATTTGAATTTGAAGCCAGAGGTTGATGCCATGATGAGGGACTCGCTGGAGTAAGTCTTTGAATCGAATCAATACTCCGTAGAGATTTTCGCCTCGACGTTGCTCAAACATCAAGATATCCTTTCTTAGCTTGGTAGTTCTCCCCGGTGGGAAAAATTGAGCAAGGAAACGAGTTGTGAGATCATCCCAAGAGGTGATGGATCCTGCGGGAAGTCGCTCAAGCCATTGACTAGCTTGGTCCCGTAGAGAGAATTGGAAGAGACGCAATCGGGTCGTCTCTCGAGTGGCAACATCAAGGTCTGGAATCTACGATTTTGAGGAAATCCTTGAGATGTTGATTTGGATCTTCGGAACGAAGTCCGTGGAATGCGCATCCGCTTTGCACCAACCGGATGGTGTCGGATCGCAAGGGAGTGACATTGGCTCCTTGAGTGAGCTCAATGGTGTTGCGATAGCCAA